>CABHPP010137721.1:1897-35649 GCA_902168425.1 Peromyscus attwateri | reverse complement strand
GTTCAGATCAGGTGAGAAACGATGGCGGTCTGCAGGCTCTGGCTCTCTCCTGTCTTGGCTCCATTCTAATCAAGTTTCTCCTTGGCTTCTTGTTAGTAACTTCTCTGTTAGTAACAAGGACCCCATAGGTGTCCAGGGCTAACACCCTGAGGACACATGGCCTGGTGGGTGGTATTTTTTCCCAGGCATTGCTTGCCCTCAGCTAATGCTCCTTAGAACTGGTCCTTCCCTCCAAAAGCTTTTAGAAGTCCTATGGAGCCCGGCAGTGGTGGCGCACGCCTTCAATCCCAGCACTCAGGAGGCAGAGCCAGGCGGATCTCTGTGAGTTCCAGGCTAGCCTGGTCTACAGAGTGAGATCCAGGACAGGCACCAAAGCTACACAGAGAAACCCTGTCTCAAAAAAACAAAACAAAAGTCCTGTCGAGCCAATCAGTAAGGACTTCATGCAAGGAGGAGCTGTTCCTAGCAAACTCCAATCTATGGGCCACAGTAAAAGTAACTGTCATCAGGGAAGAGGAGCGATGGGGCAGAGGTTAGGACTTCAGAGTTTCAGGGTGTTTGGACTGTATTACTGGATCTTATGCAAAATAGTGGAGCAGACTTGGAATTTGGCAGCAAGGGAGACGAGCTCAAAAAGGGAAGGACAAGACACAGTAAGGTTGTCCAAAATCCCTCCAGTGCCCTGAGGAATTAAGAGGCAGGCACTGGTAGAATCGTAGTCAGCTTCCATCAGCATTGATGAAGCCCCTCCAGATTTCCAGCAGCACTGGCTGGCTCTGAGTTCTAGCTCTAGTTGAGTCAAGGGACTTTGAACTTTGATGCAGAAGTGATGGCTGGAGCCTCAGCAAGGGAAAGACAGGTGTTGCACCAACAGTTAGATGGGGGGCAGAGGATGAGCCGAGAAGGGGGGGGGCAAAGCTCAGCAGTGCCAAGGGAGGCTGACCAAATGAACACAAATGGTGGTGACACCAAGAATGACCATAAAATTTAATATTGATAGCTAGGCACAGCGGAATGTCCTTACAACCCCAGCAGAGGCAGGAAGGTTCAAAGCTAGTTCAAAGCTAGCCTGGGCTTACAGGAGTCCATTTTGAAAAATCAAAACATTAGTATGGTTTCTATGTGGGATAATAAGGACTGGAGTGAGTCTGAAGTGGACAAGAGGGATTCAGTACATTGTACATACTCAGTTCTAAGTCACTACTTAAGGAGCTCTGTTGGGATGATCTTTTTGTACACTGTGTGAAGATGTGTTTCTGTCCTTCCTCACCTGCCTAAGGTGCCTTCTGATTGGTTTAATAGAGCTGGACAGCCAATAGCTAGGCAGTACTTCTAGGGGAAGAGACAGGAACTCTAGGAATGAATCTGAGAGATGGGAGATTTCACCAGCCTGATGTGTGGGGGGGAGTCAGGGTTAAGGTACGGTACTGAGTAACAAGCCACGGGCAGGATGCAGACTGACATAAATAGGGTAAGTTTTTTAAAAGCTAATTGGGAACAAGCCTAAGCTAAGCCCAAGCTTTCATAATAAGAAGTCTCTGTGTCATTATTTGGGAGCTGGAGGTACAAAGAAAAACCCTTTAGAACTCCTTCGGGAGCTCCTGCAGGCTACTGGCCTGTGGCTTGGCCTGCTCTGTGTACGCTGGCATGACTGTATACTAGCCTGCAATGGATCTGGGTTCCTGAGCACGCAGCACGGACCTCTGTAGGAGGGATGCTGTGGGCAAGTGTTCTCTGAAAACCGAGTGAAAAAGCACCGTGGAGCCTGCTTTCAGCTGGCATTAGTTTTCATAGTTGGACATTTCAGGGAAACATGCTAAATGGGAATTAAAGAGCCACCAGCAGAATTGAGCTCAACTGAAACTACCACATAGGCTACTCATAAGCCCACGGGAGGGACATGGGACAAGGGGATCTGGAAAATGTGCTTTCCAGGGAGGTGATTCTGAGAAGAACCCTTGGTGACCAAAGGCAGAGGTCACCTATTGTATCACACAGATGCATCTAAAACTAGTAACCTGAGGCTGGAGAGGGCTCAGCACTGAGCACTGGCTGCTCTTGCAGAGGACCTGGGTTCAGGTCTCAGCACCCAACACCGCAGGACATAACTGTTTGAACTCGTTTCAGGGGATCTGATGTCCTTCCAGGCTCCTTGAGCATTGCGTGCACATGGTGCAGACATACATGCAAACAAAACTGATTAACATGAAAATCTTTTTTTTAAATAGAGTTTTGATGAGATGCACAGCCAGGAGCAAGTCTGAGGACCTGAGTTGATCCCCTGGGCCCTTAGAGCTGCCAGAACTGACTGCTCCAAGTTGTCCTGTGACCATCACACACACAAGCTGTGACACACACAATACATAAAATGTAATGAATTTATATATATATATATATGAATGACTGGGAAGTCCCACACTGTAAGCCCTTAGGCTCCTGTATGACCCAGTGACAACACCTGTCTAACAAGTTTTGTCCCCAGAGACAGGTAGGAGGGGCCTCAATAGTCTCTTTCTATGAATACCAATTCAGAAGACCAGCTCAAAGACAGCATTTTCTATCAAGAGAACAGTGCAGTGATCCAGTATCTCTGGACAAAGATTGAAAGAGGCCACTTGATTGTATTTAAAACCACAGATACTTTAAATACATCACATTAAATAAAACCACCAGGGGCTGGAGAGATGGCTCAGAGGTTAAGAGTACACTGGCTGCTCTTCCAGAGGTCCTGAGTTCAATTCCCAGCAACCACATGGTGGCTCACAACCATCTGTAATGAGATCTGGTGCCCTCTTCTGGTGTGCAGACATACATGCAGGCAAAATACTGTATACATAATAAATAAATAAATCATAAATAAATAAATAAAACCACCAAGTCCCATTACTGTTTTCACAGTTTATTCAAAGGTTGAGTAGTTCAAATGTGGGCATTTCCCCAGAACGAAGCATTCCCCACCACACAGGCTCCACCACTACTCTATATTACCTCTTCACCCATGCTCACACACTCCTGCAAACACACAGGGATCAGGACCCCAACTGTTTGGTAGTAGAGAGCTCAGAGCCACACAGGACCTTCTGTCTCCTTTGCACTGGCAGGCTCTGCATGAAAGATGAAGGAGCTAACACATCCAGCACCCTTCCCCAGAGTGAAGACTTCCCTAACACTCCTTTTTCTTCATCTACGACATGGAAACAAAGCAGTTTTGCTTACAATCTTAAGTCTTCTACTCTACCCTCTGAATGGCTGAGCTAGGACAGAGCTGACCTTCACAACGTCAAGCCTGGCAGAGAGCGCGTCCCGGCTGTAGCCTGGCCAGGATACTGCAAGTCACCACACAGGTGCAATAATGCCTTAACAGCTGTCAACCCTTGAAACCAAACTAATAATGCATTCATATGGAACCTCCACATTTTTCTGACGCAGCAAAAGTCTTCTAAAGGTGGCAGCAGCTGTGACAGAGAAGGCACTTTGTGCTAAATTCAGTGTTTCTCATGAGAGAACGCCACAGCGGAGGGGCCAGGTCAGCCCAAGCTGCAGTCAACCCTTTCGGGTGCAGGGGCAAGTATCCCCCAGGAAGGCATCTGCAAAGGAAAAATTTGTAATCATGATTCCAAGGCAAAATGGCTACTTGAAGTTGGGATAGGGAAACACCAAGACAAACACAGTTGCACCATGAGCTGAGGAATGAGCCCAAGGACTCCTCTGGGCTGTGTCTGCCTTGACGTCCAAGGAGGCTGTGAGATCTTGCATGGCAGCACCGGAGCCTCCACTGGGTTCTCTGCTGTGTTCTCAAGAACAAGCCGTCCTGGGAGCACTTCCGGGTATTGCTGGTAGGCAGCACGTGTCTCAAGATCTTCTCAAATAGCCGTGAAGAGAAAGTGAGGGTTGAACATGGTCCAGAACTCCTTGGCAGTGTCCAGTGGCTTGTGGGCTAACAGCCACACAGGATCACACTAGTGCCTCCCCATCACCACTCAGAAGAGCAGCGTGAGTCTTTTGCATGGGGAGACAGGCCAGTGGATCCGGGTCTTTGCCCTAGTACCATATGTAAAGTGCACCATGAATGAAGGCTCGGGAAAGCTCCTCGCCCAGGCCGAGGTATGGGGAGAAAACACCCACACCCACAGGACGGAGATCGTTCCTTCAGCCACACTGTTGGCTGTTCACACAGATTTTCATTATTGCGTTATTTCTTTAACTGTAGGATTTTCAGCTATAAAGAGACAAGAAATACTTGGTGGGCTTGGCAGGTGGCTTATCACCACAACACAGGCATTGGCTGGTACTCAGTGTGTATCATCTCAGTAATGGTGGATGATGGCTCTTTTTCCCCTTCGTTCTGATGAACTTAGGAAATTCAAATTCTCTTTGAAACACCTAGCAAACTGGCTCCAGAGCTCCTAGAGAAGCAAGACAGCTGCTTGTGGCTGCTGGAGAAATGCTTGTCTTCGTCCTATCAGTTCCCTGGTGCACTGTGGGGGAACAGCCACTTACAATCACATTTCAGAGACTCGACTATGACGTGTTAATGGGGTCTACAAACTTCTTGGAAGTTCTTTCAAGAGCATGAGGCAAACCACAATGTTGTACCGAGAACTCTGCCCAGTTTAGGGTTCCCAGCACAGGCCTTACTTTGCTGCCTTCATGTAGGAAGGTATGGCCCCCCTGGCTGTCAGGCCCTCAAAGCGCTTGTATGTGTAGTTGATGAAGACCCAGTCTTTATTCTTGTAGTCAGTCTCGGGGTGATTACTTGTGGTCACTGTAATCAAAGAAACGGAAGAGACTGAGTCACTGCCCTACCTCAAGGACAGTTCAGTCCCAGAGACATGACACCCTGAAGAACACAGCACAGTTCCCATTTGGAAAGCATTATTTTTCACTGTGCAAATTTTCTATTTTGCTCACCTATGTTCTCTGAACTTCCCATTTCTGCATAAATATTTAAAAGTTTTATTTTGGGGGCTGGAGAGATGGCTCAGTGGTTAAGAGCACTGGCTGCTCTTCCAGAGGTCCTGAGTTCAATTCCCAGCACCCACATGGTGGCTCCCAACCATCTCTAGTGGGATCTGACACCCTCTTCTGGCATGCAGGCATACAAGCAGACAGAGCAGCCATATGCATAAATAAATCTTTAACACCAAAGTTTTATTTTCCTGCTCCAGTCACTTCCATTCCCCTAACCTTTAACCGAGTGAGTAACAAAAGACGGAGTGATGTGACCGGCTCGGCCAGCGCAGTCGACACAGATATGTACTCACATCCCATTCAGTGGTCTCACTGCTACCCAACAGTACTAACTACTTACACAGGGTCAGAAGTTCCCCTCCATTTTCTGAGGAGAATCTGTAAATGTCACCCCAAAACTGCAGGGGATGATGCAACTTTGAGGCCTCAATGTCAGCCAGTGGGATTACCTGTGGGTTTAAGAATATCAGACTCTGGAAATTCATCGAAGTTTGAGGTATCATCGATGCTCTTGATTTCAATAGATATGGCAGCTGGTCTCTCCCTGCCAAGAATAGACACACCAAATCACCAGTCAGTATTCACATGGAGGATGCTGACCAAGTCTTTCTCAGAAGAACCCTGTCTGACATGGGAGGACTATTCACTGGTAGGCAGCATTTTTTTCTCTAAATGCTAAATAAGCCAATTGACTGCATCTGAGCAAAATTATCATTCAAAACTGGTAATTCAGCCAGGCATGATGGTGCACACCTTTAATCACAACACTCGGAAGGCAAAGGCAGGTAGATCCCTTGTGAGTTCAAGGCCAGCCTAGTATACCTAGTGAGTTTCAGGACAACCAGGGCTACACAGAGACCTTGTCTCTTTGTTGTTGTTTGGTTGGTTCGATTTTTGAGACAGAGTTTCTCTGTGTAGCCCTGGCTGTCCTGGAACTTGATCTGTAGACCAGGCTGGTATCAAATTCACAGAGAGCATGCCTCTATCTCCCAAGTACTGGGTTTAAAGGGGTGTGCCACCACCACCTGGCTGAGATGCTGTCTCAAAAAAACAACAAAACCAAGCAAATAAAAAAGGCATTCCATCAGAAAGACAGGAGAACAGAGCTGTAGCTCTGTGTCAATGCGCCCGTCCCCAAGTGGAGGACTAGTTACTCCAACAGAAGAAAGAGCCTCTATGCAGCCTGTATTGGGCTTTTCCCTGATTCCACTGGAAAGATAAAATCACAGGGATGCTGGCCACAGTGGAGCCAAGAAAAGCAGACTGTGAGTCCCAGGCTAGCTTCACAAGTCCAGCCTAGTCTACAAAGGGAGTTCTAGGACAGCCAGAGCTGTTACACAGAGAAACCCTGTCTCAAAAACCAACCAACCAACAAAATTCAAGGATCTAAATCAATTATAATCTAACACAATTATAATATAAAATGGCAAGACACTTTCTGCTTAGTAATCCTTGAGTGCTAATGACAGCAGGTGCTTCAGCGGGTAGTCCAGGAGCCCAGGCCATACCTCCTCCCTACCCTCGCAAAAAGCTTCTTTCCTTCCCTCTCTCCTGCCCTGTACTGACCCCTTCACCTCTTCTCACTGGTCCTCTATCTCCCGGAAACAGCCTCTACCTGGTGTGCATGAACAGCCTCTGCTGAAGGCCCTCAACCCTAGAGGATAGGTATGAGAAAGACAGCATGCTTCCTAGACACCCTGCACTTGATTCTGTCAGTCACTGCTGGGTCTACTGCATCCTGTAGCACACAGCGGACAAGCCTGACTCCATTTTCACCGCAAATGAAAGACTCGAAATGTCTAAAGGGCTCTCTACCTTTATGGAGCTTGCCAAGGATGACTCTCCCAAACTAGACTAAGGAAACACAATCTGGATGGTGGCACATGCCTGTATCCAAGCACTTGGGAGGAAGAGAGGCAGGAGAATCAGGAGTTCATAATCATCTTCTGTTACACACCTAAGGTGCTTGCTCCGCAAACCTGCTGACCTAATTTGATCCCAGAGCCAATGCCAAGGTCAAAGGGAAGAGTGAACTTCATTCATGTACGGGGTGTGTGTGTGTGTGTGTGAATACTTTCCCCCACCAATACGGAGTTATGTTAAATCCTGGATAATGTAATATGGTGTATACCTGATATGTTCCCAGTCAACACCTTCAAAAAAAGGATTACTTTTTATTTCCTCAACTCCAGAGGCTCCGATTCTATGTTCCCATTCACAGCAGAACCTGGAAAAAACAGGCTTTTCAACACACCCCAACAGTTTCTTCAGAAAAATAAACAGCCAGGCTCTTGCATGCTCTTCCCCCAAACCCCACCCCAGAGGAAGCAGGAGCACCCAGGATTCACTCCTGTCACCAGGCTGAGCATGGGACATGCTCTGCTACCTCAGAATCAGGCCCTTGGCTTTCTCGGAGACAGGAACTTCCGGGGGAAAGGTCAAAGTTTCCTTCCAGTTCATCACCTTCTTATATGTCTCTTGTGGGGTCTCGGAGCAGAAGGGTGGGTAGCCTGTAATGAGCAGAAGTGTGGAGCTTTACTGCCCAGACCCCAGACTCTGAGGCACTTCCCAGCCTGGTTTTCTGTCTCTAACAGCAACTCACCACCTCTGCACGCTCATGCCTCCACCGCACTGGCGGGTTCCAGTCTCCCCAGAAAGGATCTAAACCCTCTTTTTTCGTTTTGTGTTTGAGACAGGGTTTCTCTGTGTAGCTCTGCCTGTCCTGGAACTCGCTCTGTAGACCAGGCTGGCCTCGAACTCACAGAGCCGCCTGCCTCTGCCTCCCGAGTGCTGGGATTAAAGGCGTGCACCACCACTGCCCAGCTATCTACCACCATTTTTCATTTTTGCCAACTCAAAGTGAAGAGTTGTACCTCTGATACCCTAGAAAGCCGACTGGAAAGCCAGCTAATGGCTAATGCTGAGAAAGGAAAGGACAAGCAGAGTCGCAGTGTGGGAATCGGCATGCCAGCAGAAGAAAGAAAGAGACAAACACCGTGAAATGACCCTTTCCAGGGAACTCTTCACATGGCACAGTGTCAAGCAAGCAGAGGAGGGAAAAGTGTAGGTTTCAAAAAGACCATCATGGCCTCTTGTTTGTGGTTTTCTGGAAGTCCAAGCAAGAGGATAAAGACTTGCACTCCCTGTCGCCAGCCTGTCCTCCACACGGAGTACATCCATATCCAATGTTAAACCCACCCTGTCATCCAGACTCGTCCATTAGGGCTCCACGGCACATAGGCATGCCATCACTGTGACACTCCATCCAAACCAAGGGAGGAACAAAGGTTCCATGCTGTGAAAGCTTCGAGACAGGAAGCAAGTCACAATTCACAAACCAAGAGAGGCACAGCCTTGGTGAAGCTGTCCACAATGTGCTCGGTAAGTGAGAGTGGCTAAAGGGGCCAGATGGGGAGAACGAAGGGACAGAAGACATGTAAGTCACACATGACCAGCACAGGCGACACGAGAGGTCAGGGAACCTGTGACTACAATGGGACTCCTCTGAGAGAGCTGGCCATCAAGGAAACTTCACTCTGAAGGCAAGTAAGCACAGTGCCCAGCTGGCCTCCACGAGACCCAGAGTAAGAGTGGAAGTCTTTCCTGGGCGCACGGAACCCCTCAGGAAGCACGCAACAACTTACCGATGAGCATCTCATACATGATCACCCCGAGTGACCACCAATCGCAGAGCTTGTTGTAGCCGGTCTGCATGAACACCTCAGGAGCGATGTAATCAGGAGTGCCCACTGTAGAGAAGGCCTAAAATACGGACACACATTAGGCAGGCCTGGCCAGGAGGGTGTACCTGAGCTCAGAATGTTATTCCAGAGACCAAAGGCCTTGAGCTCCACCAGGGGCACCCCAAGCCTACTACAGACTCATCAGCTACAGCACTTTCCAAAATAAACGATAGAGCTTTGTTAATAAGACAAAAGACCCCTCCTAAACACACCCAGAGCCCACACCATAAACGACCTATTAAGAACCAGGCTCTCTACCTCAATGAGCCTTCCTAATTCTGCCAGGATGTCTGCAAGGAAGAACTAGCTGGCCCAATGATGCAGATAAAACCTGACATCCAAACTCATTACTCAAGGCCTGAGAACTAGTGAAGGGACAGCCCAGTGTGGAGATGAGATGCCTTGTTCCAAATCATCCCACTTCCAACACGCACTACGTGGCCTGAGAGCATCCCCAAAGGGAAGCCCCGTTAGTGAGAATGAAAGTCCTAGTGGCCAAACGTTTGCAGATGGGCTCTGTATCAGAGGCTTTCTGTGATGAACAAGAACAGTCTCCAAACTCCAGTACTTTACTCTCATGTATACCCGAGGCTACAAACCCTAGGAGGCCGTGCAGCCAAAGCCGGCCATTTGGGGTTTGTCACGTGTAAGGCACCTCTGAGATCAAACCGACGCTCTGCTCTCATCTGCTAGCCCGTAGTTGGGGTTAATAACCTTGAGAACCTGTCCTGTCTGGGTGGGAGGGGCTCAGCAGGTGGCTGGTTTCCACAGTGGCTGTATGATTTTCACCACACCGACAGCGAGTACAGGCGCCTCTTCTCTACACCCTCTCCAGGATTCCTTGTCAGATCTGCTGATGGTCGCCACTAGGACTGGGCTGAGGTGTTACCTCAGAGTATTTGCATTCCCCTGACGGCAAGGTCTACTGGACATTCGTTTGGGGTCTCACAATACAGTCCTGCCTAGCCCAGGACTCACGATGTACATCAGGCTGGCTTCGAACTCAGAGATTCTCTTTCTCTGTCCCCCAAGGGCCGGGATTAAAAGTGTGCACTAGCAAGCCCAGCTGAACCCTTCTAAAAAGAGTTATTGGCCACCTGTGTTTCTTTTGAAAACTATTCTGGTCACTTGCCCATTTGCTGACTGACAGTTTTACTCCCTTGGTATTTAATTTCTGCAATTCTTTGCAAGTTCTACATATCAGTCACTTCTCTGAAATGTATTTGGTAAAGCTCTTCTCCACTCTGGGCTGTCTGCACTGATGACTGTTCCCTTTGCTGTAGAAACTTTTTATTGTCAAGTGGTCCCATCTGTTGACACATGGATTAGTCCCCGTGCTACTGATGCTCTATTCAAAAAGGTCCAGCCGACCCCAGTATCTTGAAGGGCATCTCCTGTATTTTCTTCTAGAAGTTTCAAGGGGTGTTTGCTGTTGTTTGAGAAGGATTTCTCCATGTATCCCTGGCTATCCCAGAACTTGCTATGTAGAGCACCTAGCCTTGAACTCAGAGATCCACCTGCCTCTGCCTCCTGAGTGCTGGAATTAAAGACATTTTGAAACATACCCACCCTTGTTTCAGGTTTTAAATGAAGGCCTCTGATCCATTTTGAATTGATTTTTGTACAAGGCAAAAGATAAGAATCTAATATCATTTCAAAGTACAGTAGAGTACTGCAGGTAAAAATCCTGCATCATCTGTTGAACAGACTTTTTAAAAAATACTTATTTTTATGTGCATTGGTGTTTTGTCTGTGTGTATGCCTATGTAAGGATATCAGGTCCCCTGGAATTGTAGTTATAAATAGTTGTGAGGCACCATGTGGGTGCTGGGAATTGAACCCATGTCCTCTGAAAGAGCAGTAGTGCTCTTAACCGCTGAGCCATCTCTCTAGCCCCAGGCTACATTTTTTCCCAATGTATGTTTTTGCCTCCTTTGTCAAAAATTAAGTGAGTGTAGCTCTGTCCCTTTGAGTATGCTATTCCACTGACCTACCTGTCACCTACTTCCTCTTGAGGCAAGTTAGTAAAAGCACAGCAAGGAAGTCAGCACTTCACTCAGAGATCTGCCAAGTTATCACTGCATGTGTGCACAATCACAGTGCTACTCTTTCTACACATGTACATATGACCACTGCTGCTGCAAAGAACAGCACATGTTTAGTTTTCAGATAGGAACAAATCAAGAAATCATCCACTAGGGATAAATGCTGGGGGACAAGTGATGGTGTCACACATCTTTAATTCTAGCACTTAGGAGGCAGAGATGGATCTCTAGGAGTTATAGGCCAGCCTGGTCTCCAAAGCGAGTTCCAGGAAAGACAAAGCTACACAGAGAAACCATGTCTTGAAAAACCAAAAAAAAAAAAAAGAAAAAGAAAGAAAAGAAAAACAAAAACAACAACAAAAAGAATAAATGTTGGTGTGACTAGAGAGATGGCCCAGTGGTTAAGAGTACTGCTATTCTTGCAAGGGAGCTGGTTTTAAATTCTAGAACCCACACAGTGACTCACAACCATCTGTAACTCCTTCGAGGGGATTCTATGCTCTCTTCCGGCCTCTGAGGATATACCAGGCACACACATGGTATGCAGACATACACACAGGCAAAACACCCACACACATAAAATAAAAATGAAAGGTTAAAACACACACACACACACACACACACACACACACACACACACACACACACGAGTTTTGGTTAGCAAGAAGGCTCAATTGGTAAAAGCACTTGCCACCAAGACTGATGAACTGAGTTTGAGTCCCAGGACCCACACAGTGGAATAAGATTCCTACAAGTTGTCCTCTGACCTACATACACAGAGGCATTCATGCACACACAAATGAAATAAATAAGACTGAAGTTTTCCTAGACAGTAATATTTCAGTGGTGAATGTATACTATTTAAATTGCTTTCAAAATACTATCAAGGTAAATACAGTAAAATGACCTATTTGCTTTGAAGCTTATGGGGCACAATTTTATTTATGTATGTATTTAGGGCTTTGTTTGTATGCATGTCTGCACATCAGAAGAGGGCATCAGATCCCATTATAAATGGTTGTGCACAGCCTTGTGGATACTGGAAATTGAACTTAGAACCTCTGGAAGAGCAGCCAGTGCTCTTAACCACTGAGCCATTTCTCAGCTCCAATGGGGCACAATTTTAAATGTGGACCTAGTCAAACACTTACAAAATTTTAAATTCCCCTCTCCACTTCTGATTACCACAATGTAAGAAAAGGTAAGAGAGACGAACAGGAGTGCTGACTTGCCTAATGGGATCAGCATCTTAACAAGTTTGAGAGATACTTCCTGAAAATACACCCATAATCCTACTATGTTGGTGGAATCAAGCGGACTGGGGGGGGGGGGGCGGTGTTCAAGGCCAGCCTTAGCTATATAATGAGTCCTAAGCCAGCCTAGACTATAGGAGACTTTATATCAAAATAAATTAATAAATAGACAATGCCTTAAATACTCAAAGCAGAGGTTTACACTTAGCCTTACCTTGAGGTCCCCAGCTTAACTGAACCCTTTATACCTTAGAAGGGAGGACAGTAAGAAAGGAACTGTTACCTATTGGAAGGCCGGAATGAAGTCACCTCCCGAAAACTCACCACCTGCTGCCTAATGTCATCTGCCCTCCCTCACAGAACTCCTTTGGAGGCTACCAGGCCAGTGACAGTGCTGTTGCTGAAGGATTCCACACAAGGGAGATGCTCAGATGTTTACCAACTGGACATATATGTGCCTTTCTGGTTTTTGTTTTTGTTTTGCTTGGTGACAGCTGGTACTGGGGATAGGACCCAGGGCCTTGTGCACGCCAGGCTAGCACTCTGTTACTGAGCTACATCTCCAGCCCATTTGTATTCACTGTAAAAATTACTCAGACTGGTTTGTAATATTTTTAGAAGCCTCCAATATTACTTACTAGCTGGCGTCTGTTTCTTTTCCAGGTTTCTGCTTTCCTTTTGGAATTCATGTTCTGGAAAGCTAAAAGTAGAAAAATCAAGTCCTAATCAAAATTCAGAAAAGAATGCTTAGTACTTTGGGGGTCTGGTACTAGTCATACCATACACTCTCTAAACTCCCTGAGTGAAGTCAGGCGCGGCAGTGGGAGGCAGAGGAAGGCAGATCTCTGTGAGTTCCAGGCCAGCCTGGGATACACAGAGACCCCCATCTCAAAGCACCAAAATAAGGGAAACAAACAAAACCAATTCAACTCTGGTGCCTCATTTTCCATTCATTTCTATCACCCCAATATGAAACTCTAAACACAGCGCTCCAAGAGTCACAGTGGGAGTTGTCAAGTTTCATGTGCTCATGTGGCCAGAGAGAACAGCCAGGCCTTCACAGAACTGCAGAGAAAGAAACCCAAGTGTGTATCCACTGTGTATGTACGTGCTTTTTTGTTTGTTTTTGGGGTTTTGGTGGTGGTACTGTTGAAGGAATGCAGGCTGTCTGCATGCCAGGCAAGCAGTGTACTACTGAGTTACAACAACGCTCTTTCTACTCACTTTGTTTTGTGGTCACCTCCCATATACATGTAATACACTCAGATGATTCCCCCTCATCTCTCGCAGCTCTATATGTTCAGTTTTCATACTTATTCAGCCCCGGTTTGTAGCATTCCAGAAAATCCAGATCAACTCAATCTGAATCTGCAGATGGGCTTGACCCATGCATGCTGACCTACAACACTCACAATTTCTAAAACTTATAATCACAGTTGTAAGAGCAGCAAGTAGATTCCTGGAGTTAGGGTGCACTCTGAGTGTTCTAGGATAAACTGGGATTTGTGTGTTCGAGTCTGTGCAGGTGCACATGCGGGTGTGTCCCCGTACCCATCTATGTGTGAGGCCCGAGGAACACAGGTATCATTCCTTAGATGCCATCCACCTTTCTTTTCTTCTTTTACTTTTTTTCTCTTACTTCTTTTTCTGAGGCAGGGTCTCTCACTGGCCCCAGAGAGTCCTCCTGTCCCCACCCACTCAGTGCTGAGTTACAGCCATGTACCTTCATGCCTAGCTTTTTTTTATGCATTTTATGAGTCAAACTTGGGTCTTCATGGACGCAGGGCAAGCACTACACCCACGGAGCCATCTCCCCAGGCCTCAACTGTGATTTTACTACATACTCTTCCATGCCCTGATACTGCTCAGGTGGAAAAGAACACCTGGTGTGCTGGTTTGAAAGAAAATGGCCCCCAAAAAGGAGTGGCACTATTAGGAGGTGTGGCTTTGTTAGAGTAGGTGTGGTCTTGTTGGAGGAAGTGTGTCACTGTGGGGCAGGCTTTGAGGTCTCATATATGCTCAAGCCATGCCCACTGAGGCAGTCTGCTTCCTGTTGCCTGCATATCAACAGGCAGCAGCTCCTTCTCCAGCACCATGTCTGCCTGCATGGCTCCATGCTCCCCACCGTGATGACTGTCGTAGAATATTATTTTAAGTTGTTGCTTTTGTGTATGTTGCATTTGTTTAACTCTGTGAAGCTGTGTTACTGTGCCTGTCTAAAACACCTGATGGTCGAATACAGAGCTGAACAGCCAATAGCAAGGCAGGAGAAAGGATAGGCAGGCGGCAGGCAGAGAGAATGTATACAAGGAGAAAACTGGGAGGAGAGATCAAAGATCTAAGAGCCAGAGGAGGAGGACTCCGGGGGCCAGCTACCCAGCTACATAGCAAGCCACGAAGAGTAAGATTTACAGAAGTCAGAGAACGGGAAAAGCCCACAGGTAAAGGGTAGTCGGGATAATTTAAGATAAGGAAAGCTGGCTAGAAACTAAGCCAAGCTAAGGCTGGGCATTCATAAATAATAATAAGCCTCTGTGTGTGATTTATTTGGAAGCTGGGTGGCAGGCCCCCCAAAAGAGTAAAAAAGAGCAAATCCCTCCAGCAGTAATGATAACGGACTACACCGCTGCACCTGTAAGCCACCCCCTCAGTGAATGGTTTCCTTTCCAAGCGTTGCCGTGGTCATGGTGTCTCCTCACAGCAGCAGACCCTCACTAGACTCCTGGAGTAAACCCAGTCTGCAGCTGTTCTGAGAGCTCTCATCTCATCACTCCTTGCTGTGCGTGGTCACACCAGCACCTTCCTAGCAGAGTTCTCCAGAAGTCCTTCCCAACATCTGCCTTAGCACAACTGGAAGCACTCACCTCGCCTAGTCAGGCAGCACAGAAAATATAGAAAGGTACTACATTTCTTCTCTAGAACTCATGGTGTTCTAGAGAATCCTCCATGTTCCCTGCATAGTTTAGTTACCAGGGCAATCCCTCTTACACACTGGGATAAGGAACAGGGCACTTACTGAAGTCACTGGGGAGGCTGTGGTTCAGGTTCCTATAAAATTCTGTCCTATGTGCTTTCTTCAGGCCTGTGCAAAGGCCAAAGTCAGAAAGTTTCACATGGCCCTGTGAGGAAAGAAGAAACATGGTGATGGATGGACAAACACTCTTGGATAGGGAGAAAATTATCTTCTGTCCTTCCAGCATCCATTACACCTCTAGTCAACACCCTGCTCCCCACCCATCTTACTACACTGAAAAACACAGAACAACAAACTACTCAAACAGCTGGCTGTGGCGGCGCATGTCTTTAATCCCAGCATTTGGGAGGCAGAGCCGGTGGATCTCTAAGTTTGAAGCCAGCCTGGTCTACAGAGCAAATTCCAATATGGCCAGGGCTACACAGAGAAACTCTGTCTCACTGCCCCCCATAAAAAGGACAAAAGCACACAAGGTGGATCGCTGTTCCCATATCAGCACTGCATGTAAACAGACACTACAGCCAGGCTGCCTAGCTCAACAGACACACTGGTCAGGGTGCTATGCCCCCACATACCTTGCTGTCCAAGAGAAGGTTGTCTGGTTTGATGTCTCTATGGATGAATCCCAGCTGGTGAATGGAGTCTATGGCTAACACTGTTTCTGCTATGTAAAACTGAGTCTCCTCTTCTGTCAGAGTATCCTTTTTCATCAATAAGGTCATCATGTCCCCTGGAAGCAGAAAGATACAAAGCCACCAGCATACACACACAATGCATGTACATACACACACACACACACACACACACACACACACACACACACCATAAAATGTGAGTAAGAACCAGTTTTCAGATACAAGTCAACTAAACCCAACTGTGCTGTGTCCCACAGACTCACCCGCAGTGCTGACATGGGAAGAAACAGCAAGAGGTTTCTAATACTTAAGGGTAAAAACCACAGTCACAGAGAAAAACACACCTTGTACCTAAGCTAGGTAATGATGACTACTATGCTATGATTTAATTTTCCTCTTCAGAGAAGTGAGAATTTCTCCCATGATTACAGTGTATTTGCTTACAACAGTATTTTGGACTTGAAGGAAAATCCTACTTACTTTTTTGTTTTTTTTTTGTTTTTTTTTTTTTTTTTTTTCGAGACAGGGTTTCTCTGTGTAGCCCTGGCTGTCCTGGAACTCATTCTGTAGCCCAGGCTGGCCTGGAACTCACAGAGATCCCCCTGCCTCTGCCTCCTGAGTGCTGGGACTAAAGGCGTGCCCACCGCCCAGTGGGTGACCTACTCTACTTTTACGTTTGCTCCAGTGTCTGTAAAGTTGTCTGTATCTAGAGGCAATGGCAATTCCACACAGCTTGAATTGCTGTCATTAGGATGAAATGCCAAATAAAATATAATCTTTAGGGAGACTGAAAACAAGGTTTTCCACTAACACAGAGAGGCAAACTAAGAGGAGGTGGCCTGTGGGCAGATGAGCATCAGTCAGCAAACGCTGAACCCACTACTCTCCACTGGAGACTAACTGCCTGACAGGCGAGCACACTGGCCGTTCTCAAGACCACCAGGGCCTTCTCCGAACATCTTATTAGAGTACTTAAGTGGACGCCACTATCCATTACAGAACTGTTCATCTAATGATAAGCTCCTTAGTTTCCTGCAAGGTAAGAGTGTAAAGCTCAATACCAACCTCATAAAGCAAGAAAAAAAAGATTCATACCCTAAAATTCAGCAATTAAACAAAAGCAAAGAAAGTATGTCAGGTAGCTAAAAAGCTAAGAGAGACAGGAAGGTTCAGTGTCTACCTCATGTAGAGCTACTTAGAGTAGGAAACAAGGAAAAGAGACCTCTGATCTCAAGAGTCTCATGCTGCCTTCTGAGGGGCATTTCATTCCTAATTCTTTTTTCTCTTGTATTCTTGGCAAGAATTTTTCCCTTGGACAAAAATTAGATAAAGGCCCAAGACTTGAAAACTGAGTCCTCGGCATTCCTGGGAACACTCCGAGACCACGAACAGTGGCTGAGTCCACCCTAGGGTCACTATGCAGCTGTCACTCACCACCAAGCAGAGCAGGAAGCTCATGGCCTGACTTGTGTGAGTTTGCTCAGATGGTGGGAGAGCTCAGGCCAGCTGGTCTATGGCTGTGCAGGCCAGCATCACCAAGTTCAAAGGGCAGGGTCCGAGGGACATGAAAAGCTAAGGAGTTAGAGCAGTGATAGCTAGGGAGACACATGGTAAGGAGCTGGTGGCCAGGCTGTTTCTTACGACCTAAGAGCTGGCTCATAAATGCTTAAGACTGGGGGGGGGGGGGGGGGGACGACACGACCCACATTCTACCAGCCAACTCTATTGTAATCTTGATCTGTTGTCAGTAAACTTTACTGGCGACCCTGGGTCTAAACTAAGGGGTGTCACAAGAGCAATATACTTTGTCCCAATAAATTACATTGCTTTGTTAAAAACCAAAAAGAGGTATAGGGACTGGGAGGAGAGGAGGGAGGGGAAACCGTGGTTGGGATGTAAAAACAAACAAACAAATAATAAATGCAAAAAAAAGAGAGAGCGAGGAAAAAAAAACAAAAAACACTTGTCTTCTGTTTGTTTAGAGTTTACTGGTTCACCAGGAGAGACTGTCCCCAAAACAGATGGGATGCTCTGCTCTGGCTTACTCTGTAGCTGTCTAAGCTTGAAATCTCAGAAAGGAGAAGTGGACTCTAGATATTAATATAGGTGAAGAGAAAATCACTCTTTACTAATAAATCACAGAGAAAGAAAGCAAAAGGTTGAAGCAAAGGAGTCTATGGCCTCAGTGTGATTGGCTGGACAGCATGCAGGGTTCCCGTCAGCAGGAAAGCAGACAGAGCTCCCTACTTTGTCTGCACATGTTTAGAGGAAAAAGAAACAGGAAGACTTATCCATCTGAAATGGGGAGTAAAGGAAGGCTAAGACCTCAGAGAGTCACCAGCACGGGCGGGCACTGACCTCCTTCACAGACCTAGACTAGACACAGACTCTGTGAGCAGTTACAAGTAGAGAAAGGGTTAATTGTTGATGGGAGAGAAAAACCACAGAACAAAAGGGAAATCGACCTTTCATTGTGAAGTAATTACCTCCAGGCAGGAACTCCATGATTAGGTAGAGGTTTAGCTTATCCTGAAAACTATAGAACATTTTCACAACCCACAAACTGTCTGCCTCCACTAGAATGTCACGCTCCGCACGAATGTGGCCAACCTGGAGGTATACGCATTTGATTAATGACAAGCCTTGCTCTGCTGTAAACTGTATATCTGTTTAAACAATTTTAATACTGTTCTGAGTTTTTAGTTGTGATGAGCAAAAAGTTCTGCTATCACAAACTGACCAACTTGAAACTGACATTTGACTTGAAGGAATTCAGTAATAGAAACCTGGTAAGAAAGACTTTTAAAACTGCCAACATGAATGAACGGTTTCAATGCAAAAGCAATTGTAGCAGTGTCAGGAAGTAAACCTCTGATTAGTTAAAATTATCATTCATATATGTAATATATAAAATATATATAGCTATATATATTATATATATATAATTTATATAATTTGTCCTAGTAATCTTTTTTTTTTTTCCAAGGCAGAGTCTCATGTCTTCCATGTTGGCTTTGAACTCACTATGCAGCCAAGGTTTACCTTGGACTCAGATCCTCCTGCCTCCATCTCCACAACTGAAGATTTTAGGCATGTACTGCCACATTGGTTTGTGTAGTGAGAACACTGAACCAGGGATAAACAAGCCCTCTCCCCGCATCCCCAGCCCACAGTTCTAATAATCCCATAGGATAAATAGTCCCACCTCAGTCTGCATTACCCAGGGGAACTTGTTTTTGTCTGGTTCTGGTTTCATTCTGCCTGAGATGGAACCAGGACCTTGCTCATGCTACAGAAGCACTCTACACAAGTGTTCATGTTCCGTAAGTACTCACAGTGATATCAAAGTGCCCTCACAGTGATATCAAAGTAACAGAGCCCTGAGTGCCACAGCACTCAGCCCACTCTGCGCACTACACCGCAATATGAAAAAAATAAAGTTTTTACTGGGTTATAGATTCAAAATCACGGCATTTCTAGTTTTCTACATTTGCTGCACATCTAGCTAAAGAGACTGAGCTACAGGCGGTTTCGGGAACCTGGTAACATCACTCTGTTCAAATGCAATGCTTTCTGAGCAGGGTGTGGCTCAGCTGGTAAATGGCTTGTCTAGCATGCATGAAACCCTGGGTTTGATCCCAGCACCATGTGAAGCTGGGGAGGAGGTGTGTATGCTATAAATCCAGCACTTGAGAGACAGAGGAGGAGGATCAGGAGTTCAAGTGACCGTCCTCCTCTACTACATAACAAATCTGAGGCCAGCCATGACTACATGAAACCCTGTCTCCAAAATATGACGACTATATCAAATTTATATTATTTAAAATATGTAAGAGTAACAAAAAACATTATTACATATTCTCAAATTCATTCCTCCTTTCTTTTTTAAGTGTCAAAAGATCCAAAGATGGGCTGAATCAAATCTAAGTTCATCACAGTCAGTCCAAGCCTGTGATAAAAGTTTGATCTTAAGTTTTTACAATATGTTCCAAAATCAAAGATGCCTGAAGATTCACAAACTGGCAGTTCTGTGGTTCTATCTAATACGATGCTTACACATTGCTCGTTTTGGTAGGATATCTTCAGTAGGACCGCATGCTCTCCCATTACTCACTGGGAGACACACCCTATCATCTCCTGACTTATCTCTAACCTGCCTATTCTCCCAAGCCCCGTGGGGCTTGAGGCCATGATAATTGGCATATCTGAGTTTCCAGTCACAGGAACCTGGCTCTTTGGGGAACTCTAGCCTCAATGTGTGAAAATCCTTAGGTTTGTGTTAAGTGTTATTTCTGGCACATGGAGGTAAGAACAGTGTTATGAAACCACAAAACCAGGCCGACCTCTACCTTGCCTTGCTGAAACAGGAAAAGCTTGTGAAAGTTGACTGCTGCGTGCTGACCTGCGCTCTATCAATGGCCTTGTCACTATGAGGCCAGAAGAGTGTGATCTCTGCTCTCCTGGGTCCCTACCTACTACAAAGATCCAAGGAAAACAGAAGGCATTTGTATTACCACTTGTTGCTCATCTTGGAGGACAGAATGATGACTGTAACGTCTCCTGTTTGTTAAGAGGAAAGCTAACCACTAGGAGTCCACCTTATCCTTCTTTCCTGAGGCTGACATGGCAACCAGAAGCCATGAGATCTAGAAATGGAGTCAGCTGAATACAGAGGCAGAGGTGCAGCTCACACCAGAAGGTTCTCTTCCCTGGCCGTAACACCTAAGGACGAAAGAAGCTGACACACCAGCCAGGCTTGTCCTTGCACAGCAGTGCCACAGCATCGACCACACTGAAAGAGAACTGACTGGCCTTGCTAGTGCTCATGTCTTCTCTCTAATGTTTCCAGGTAATAGAAGCATCCCCTGTGTGGGGCAGAATAATAACCTGAGCTCAACAGGTAATGATCAACCCTGCTCAGTTCAGAAATGGAAACGAACAGTACCTACAACATGACAACTTAGATTCTCAGTCGAAAACAGTATCAGCGTTACCCAAAAGTGAGGACAGAGCTGTGCCGGCCTACCTCTCACACTTACCTAGCATAAGCACTGACTACTTTCAGGACTTAGCTGGCCACATACTGAGATCAAAGGACAGAACTGAGTCCATCTACTAAGGGGACCTGAATAATTAAGTTAATGTTCCAATTAATGCATTATTTTAAAATTCTAATTAATATTTACTTTCATTAAGAAAATTATAGATATTAACCTTGAAGAAAAGGTAATATTTGAGAAAAGATTTTATAACTTCTGTTTAGATCACCTGCTATGTGGAGCTTCCAGTCATGATGTACCTACTTAATAACTTCCCCTTTTTCTAACTGGTTTTTTGTTTTTTGTTTTTTGAAGACAAGGTCTCTCTACATAGCTCTGGCTGTCCTAGAACCCACTCTGTAGACCAGGCTGGCCTCGAACTCATAGAGATCCTCCTGCCTCTGCCTCCCCAGTGCTGGAACTAAAGGGGTGCATCGCCATGCTCCTTTTTCTGATTTTTAAGTGTTTTGTTTTGTATCCATGTGTGTCTTGTGTACGAGTGGAGGTCAGAGGACAGTGTCCAGGAATCAGTTCTCGTCTCCACTCTGGATCCTACCTGACAAAGCTCCGGTCAGCAGGCTTAGTTATCAGCAGGCACCTCCCACTCTGTACCTCTCCCCAGCCCCACTACAACTCTTCGACCGCTAACCAACCGACACAAGCTTTGAGTGCTGGCTACAATTACAGGAAATACACACTGTAGAACTTACTCATGATCTACAGATCTCCTGACTAATTAACAGTTAACTGTTTCCTTCACCGAGATTAACTGGTGCTCCCGTCAGTACCTGCACACTGTCCTCTAGGTAACATGGAAACAGGGCTATAACGGACTTTCATTAAGTTGGTGTTTGCTTAAACTGCAATAATATCTGAAGAGCTGCTAAAGACCTGCTTTCAACTGGAATCAAGATTCCAAGGCTTCCGAGTAGAATGTGAGAAAGAAAATAAAATGACTAACTAATCATTATGTGTATGGCTGGTCTACATGGATAGTCTGAGTACCATGTGCATTCAGTGCCCCAAAAGGCCAGTAGAGGGTGTCAGACTCCCCGAGACTAGAATTATAGACTGTTGTGAGCAACCTTGAGGGTATTAGGAATTGAATCCAGATCCTCGGAAAAGCAGCCAGCGCTTTTAACCACTGAGCCATCTCTCCTGCCCCAAAATTCCTCAATTTTGAGGTGGCACTCGAATATAGGCAGGAAAGACTCTATGATTCTACTCCTTCAGTGGCAGACAGACTAGATGAGGGCCAGTCTCTGTCCTTGCTGCTGGGCTCCAAATAGAGAGTTTGGCCTGGTACAAGATCTCTGACCTTACACTGGAATTCTACAGCATCACCCACTGCTACCTGTTTCTGGGCAGCCAGCTAAGCTATACCAGATCTACAGAAGGTCTATACTCTTACTTTTAAAAGGAGAAGCTATCAAATATTTAAATCTTATGGAATATTCAATCTTACTTATTTGCATTAAGTATGTATCTCACATCTATTTTCTTTCTTTTTCTTTTTTTTTTTTTTTTTTTTTTGGTTTTTTGAGACAGGGTTTCTCTGTGTAGCTTTGTGCCTTTCCTGGAACTCACTCTGTAGACCAGGCTGGCCTCGAACTCACAGAGATCCGCCTGCCTCTGCCTCCCGAGTGCTGGGATTAAAGGCGTGCGCCACCACCGCCCGGCCTCACATCTATTTTCAATGTGAGCTCCAGTCCTTATTTGGTAGGGTGGTGTGTTAGTAGGGATGGAACCCAGGGCCATGCACACCACAGGCAAGCACTCACCACTAAGCTTCACTGCAGGGTCCAAGAGAGTGTTCCTAACCATTAAAGGAAACTTTCCATTGCTCTGCCATTTATATTTCGCAAATTAATTCAGGAACGGGCAAGGCGGCCTCTCTTGGCACCGAGGAGCCACACAGAAGGCCCATCTTCAGTTTAGGTATAGAGAGCAGAGCAAATTCCGACACATCTGAGTTCTACCTCTCCACCCAAGGAGTACAAAATCTTGTTATTTCTCAGGATTGGTAAGAAACTCCCATCATACGAAGTGTGACCTCAAAAGAGTGCAGCTGGGAGGGTCAAAACTTCCTCTACAGCCTCCACTGTAAAGTATCGTTCACTGTTCACGGGCATTATTGTATTTTTAAACGTAAGTGCATCTTTTGGGGAGGAAAAGTAGGATCACATGTATAATATACATAAGAGAACTAACTAGAGAAAACTCTAATAAAGTAAACACAACAACTAAGCAAAAAGAATAACTTGGGCACCAACAAGTCCGCACGCTGAGCGATGCAGCCCCGCTGAACACTACCTGCTCCTTCTCGAGCATGTCTGCTTTGCGCAGGATTTTCATCGCATACACGTGCCCCGTGTCTTTCTTCTGAACCAGCCGCACCTGGAAGGTTACGAAAGGAACGCTAGGTCGAGTTCACACCACCAGGCTGAGGGTTTGTATTTCCAGCACTGGGGATCTGACCCGGGACTTCACAACTACTATTTACACTAGAAAAACATTATAATTTGAATATAAGCAATATTCAATAACTAGCAAAAAAAAAAAAACCAGACAATACTTTTAATGTTACAAATGAATGTATTTTTCAGCCATGCCAATGCTGGAAAGATCTCCAACTATCTCTGCAACTGAACGTTTTGGCTCCTAGTTGACCAAACTAATTTAAAAGCCTTCAGTTTTAAATTTAAGGCCTAGTTATACCCATGACAAAAATCAGCCAGTCATCTTGGAAAGTCTAAGTAATAATCATAACATTCAAAATGAAAATAACACATCAGGTCTACTTGTACTTGAGTACAGTAATCTTAGTGCTCAAGAGGCTGAGACAGGGCTGCCACCAGTTTGCAGGTAGTCTGGACTATGGTGTGACCCTTTGTCAAAAAACAAAACAACAAACCATGAAAGTAAAAGCTTATTTATGGAGAAAATGTCTAAAATTTAAAAAAACAAACAACAAGAACAACAGCCAGGTGGTGGTAGCACACGCCTTTAACGTCAGCACTCAGGAGGCAGAGGCAGGAGGATCTCTGTGAGTTCAAGGCCAGCCTGGTCTACAAAGTGAGCTCCAGGACAGCTAGGGCTACACAGAGAAGCCCTGTCTCAGGGACAAAAAAAAAAAAAAAAAGAGAGACAGGGTCTCTCTGTAGCAGCACTGTGGTACTGGGAAAGCAATAGCTTTAAAGCAGCAGACTCTGCTCACCCTGTCCCAGTGCTCAACAGCATGTGACAGTGTGCATCTTCAGGGTCTTCATTTACAGACACCATCTGTAAAATGGCTACTGTCATGATTACAGGAGAATGGCTGATATACTGATATCCTTCAAAGTATCCTAACATCAGGATCTAAGCACAGTGGTACATGTCTGTAACCCCCACACTCTGGGGCCTAAGGCAGGGGGATCATATAGTTGATGCTAATTTTGGCTACATACTGTGACTCTGTTCAAAAAAAGAAAAAAGAAAAGAAAGTGCCAGCTAGGTGTTGGTGGCACATGCCTTCTCAAGAGGCAGAGCCAGGCGGATCTCTGTGAGTTCCAGGCCAGCCTGGTCTACAGAGTGAGTTCCAGGACAGAAACCCTGCCTCAAAAAAAAAATCTAAAAATAAAAAAAGAAAGAGCCAATGTCATCTCTGACAAGACAGAGAAGTGATCTGAAACAATGAATCGGGGAAGAGAGAAGTGAGGGTGTGACCTTGCATGCCTGCACACTGAACCCCATATATTTGTGTATTTCAAGCTGTGTCCACAATCGGGAGCTCCTACTAAGTCAGCAGCTGTGACGCTCTGGGATATTTTTTACCTCACCAAATGCTCCTCGGCCTATGACTTTTAAAGACTCAAAATCTTCCAGTCCAAGCCTTGTTCTCTTTAATCGAAGAAACTCTGTTTCCTTCCGAGCATGTGCTGATCTCCTGAGTCGTTTCTAATGTTTAAACAAAGGAAAGGAAGGGAAGTTGAAATTCTGGAACTCTGACACCAAGTCCTATCTGCCTTCTGCAGCTGGGAGCAGGGCCACACTGTTAATCTTCTCACACATGACCCCATCACACAAGCCTCCTTCGGGGTCCTCCTCCCTTCGCTGGCCATCAGATACAAGCCACACTGAAGGGGATCTGAGAACTTCGACTCAACCACTTCAACAGTCCACTGTTGTAATTCCAATGAAGACAGACAACCCTACTTTCCTTGGGCCCTTTCTTAGGAGGTTAAATGTGTTTTTCTGGCTCCTTGGGGACCTGCGCACACCACTGTTCGTCCCCTGCTTTTCCTGCGTGTGCTGGCATTTGCTATCACTGTTCTGGGCTGTGTCACCCGGATCTCTGAAGGCATTTCCAGGGCTGTTTGGTTACCTACATCATCCCTGGTTTGTTTTTTTTTTTTTAAGGTTTTTTTTTTTTTTTTTTTTTTTTTTTTTACAGGTTTTTTTTTTTTGCTTTGGGGCTTTCCTTGGACTTGCCTTTGGGGACAGGCTGGCCTCGAACTCACAGAGATCTGTTTTTTTGTTTTTTAATTCATTATGTATACAGTGTTCTGCCTGCATGTCTGTCTGAAGGCCAGAAGAGGGCGCCAGACCTCATTACAGATGGCGGTGAGCCACAAAGCAGTTACTGGGAATTGAACTGGGGACCTGGAAGAGCAGCCAGTGCTCTTAACCTCTGACCCATCTCCCCAGCCCCGCACTTATTATATATATTATATACTTATGTCTAAAAATACACTTATTGGGTGTATTTTTGCCTCATGTATGTGGGCAGTGTACAGACAGGCTGATTCGAGATAATACATCAGAAATGGACCTTACTTCTATGGAGCCTTTTCAGTGAATTCATTCATTCATTCACTCATTCATTTATGGAACTTAGTGCAGGTTGGCCTGTCTTGCAGCGATCCTCCTGCCTCAATTTCCAAGTGCTGGGATTACAGGTATGAAACACCATGAACTTTGTAAGAATGCTCACCTTGTTCTTTTAAATTTTAATTTAGTTTTGCTAATTTCATCTTTTCTTAGAGTTCTAAGGCTAATTAATTATCGTAACTGTGAGTAGAGATACCTCCCTCTCCTGAGTATTTAATTAACTTCTTCCTCTGCATGATAACTGAGTCCAAAAGCATGCCATCTCTCAAATTCCTGTCACTGAGCCAAACGCTTCTCTGGCACCAAAGCTAACTTGATGGAGAAAGCACAACCTTTCACACTGGGGCCCAAGACAGAACTCCCATGTAAACTCCCACCTCTTCATCCTTTAGGCCTTCTTCTTCCATCACTTTTTCTAACTTCTTTTGTCTGAAAGAAACAATATATATATAACTAGTATTTTATTTGAAAAAGTCTATATGAACATGATAGTTAGCCACTTGTAAGTATTCATTTAGGAAAAGAAAAAAAAAATATTCATTTAGGTAAAAAGGTCATGAAATACAATTTTCCTTTTTTTTTTAAAGAGGTTTTTCTGTGTAACAGAACCCTGGCTGTCCTGGAACTCGCTCTGTAGGCTAGGCTGGCCTCGAACTCACAGAGTTCCGCCTGCCTCTGCCTCCAAGTGCTGGGATTACAGGCGTGCGCCCCCACTGCCCTGCAAATCTACATTTTAAAAAGACTATGTAAGATACTAAAGAAGCCAAGCAGGGTGGTGCACACCTGTAAAGCCAGCACTTAGGAGGTGAGAGCGGGAGGGCCAGGAGTTCAAAGCCAGCCGCATCTCACAGGAAGTTCAAGACCAGCCTGAGCTTAGAGACTGTTATCTCAGACTTAAGAAACACACACACACACACACACACACACACACACACACACAAACAGAGACAGAGACAGAGACAGAGAGAGAATATGCATCTAAGAATTTAAGAATTATTTTCTTCTTCTTTTAGGTATCAAGAGGTCAGGACATCTTATTCTACTCCAGGATTTTTTTAACTACAGCCTCATAGTGATTTGATAAAACTGAACTAGTCAAGTGAAAATTCCTTATAACCAACTCTACAGTGCCCCCATTTATCAGCAAGAGAAAGGAAAGTACACAGGCTGGACTCTCCACCATCCCAGTAATCTAGACAAGCAGGCGACGTGCACAGAAGATAGCAGCAGAGAGCAGAGCTGGAGTAGGGCTCAGCGATTTAGAGCACTGACTGCTCCTGTAGAAGACCCAGGTTCAGTTCCCAGCACCGCAGTTCATAACTGTCTGTAAGTCCAGTTCCCGGAGATATGACGTCCTCCTCTGACCTTGCAGGCACCCAAGCGGTAGGTATACAGACATACATGCAAACAAAACAGCCATCCGAATTAAATTTAATTTTTTTAAAATGTACGTAAGAGCCCAGCCTGGGCTACAGAGTGATTTCCAGGAAAGGCACAAAGTGACACAGAGAAACCCTGTCTCGGAAAACCAAAAAAAAAAAAAAAAAAAAAAAGCGCGTAAGAGCATACAGTCTGCAGTAGCTGATGCAGCACTTCAGACATTACATGAAGACTAGATGTTTTTCTGAAAACAACTGAGAGTTCAGAGGCTTGAGGCAAAGGACGAACACGTGCAGTGCCAGGTTAGTGAATGTCCTCACCCTTCACTGAGCCATTCCTCCCTTCGACCGCAGTGTTCCAACCAGAACTCTGGAAGACAGCAGACCACTTTCCCAGGCAGAGACCAGCTCAACTACATCCCAGACGTGTTTCCCACGCACTCCAGGTATTCCTCACATGTGTGCTCACTCCTGTAGGAGACTACGCTTCTTGAAGGGAAGGAGCACATATCTCCAATACAAATAGTGCTTTATACACAGACAATCTCTTTAAGGTATTATGAAAAATTTTAGACTTATTTTATGTGTATGAGTGTTAAGTGTTTGGCCTGCATGTATGTTGGTGCACCACATACGTGCCCGGTGCCCACAGAGATCAAAAGAAAACGCCAGCTCCCTGGAAGATAACAGATGGTATTGAACCACCATGTGGGTCCTCTGGAAGAGCAGCAAGTGCTCTTAACACCTCTAGGGTACTTCTTAAAAAGCTCAGACACACAACAGTGTGCGGATACACTCATGACTACTACTTGTAACTTGCCCCCTTTACACCTAACTAGGCTCCCGTCCTGGCATAGCCCCATTCAGAGGTAACTGAGATACAAGAGGGCTGGTTAACTCTACAAGAGCTGAACAAATACATTTGTGATTTCTGTTGATGAGACAGATAAAAACAAGACAAATAATACAGAAATAACATGATTATATCTCCATGACCAACACTGAGAAATGCCTGAGAAAAACCCTAAAAGTTAATAGTACACATTGTTGAAAAATTCAACACATTAGTCCTTCAGTCCTCTACTCTAGTTTGACTGATATGTAGTCAGTGGAGACCATAGGAAGGTCTGGACTTCCCATCCTGGAACTTAAATAAAACTGACCCTGGATCATTAATCATCATCCATATTCTAATGAATTTCAGATCACACGAACACTGCAGAGTTAAGAAAACCTAAGAGAAGCCAGGCAGTGGTGACGCACGCCTTTAACTCCAGCACTCGGGAGGCAGAGGCAAGTGAATCTCTATGAGCCAGCCGGGTCTACACAGTGAGTTCCAGGACAACCAAGGCTACACAGAGAAACCCTGTCTTTTGAGACAAAACAAAAAAAGTAAAAGAACAGTTGCTGCTCTTCTCTCCACTTTTCCTCTCCCTTTTGTTCTCCTCTTCTTCTTTCTCAGTCCCGGGGATTGAACTCCAAGCCTTGCACACACTGAACAAGTGCTGCACCACTGACCTACACTGCCAGGTCCTGGGTAGGACCACCTGTGAGAGCTGTGGGTATGTGCACTCTTAGTAAGCACACATCTTCACTCCAGGGCAAGGACAACCAGTATTATGTAATGAGTTAGGGCTGTGGCTTTAGTTAATCCACCACAACAGTCTGCAGGAAGAAAAAACTACACAATATTTTGTCAGAGGAAATGTCTGTTTCCTTGGTTTTAATTTGACAGTTATAAATTACCCAAACCATTCTTTTTCATGACTAGGTAACTGTCAATACTTACTGAGTACTCTGGGTGTACAGCAGCGAGACAGGAGGAGTGCCACTGTTCTAGAGACGCAGACTAGAGGCTAAGGACTAAAGAAGGCAAACACCCTACAGGATCTACAGAATACGCTCGGTCTGCCAGGGGCACCCCAGGAAACTAGGAAGCACACTGTAGCACGGTGTGACACACTACACTTGAGGGCTAACTCTTGTGTTGTTGGTATCTTAAGACAGGGTCTCGTACAGCCCAGACAGCCTCAGCATTTAGGCAAGGCTGTCCTTGAGTTCCTGATCCTCTTGCCTCAATCTCCCAAGTGGCCACCATGCCCAGAAAATGAACTGTTCTCAACCTACCTTGCCATAGTATTTCCATGAATCGGCTCAAATTTCTCCTATTTTACTGGTATACAAGAAGCAATTCCCAAATGAGGTTTTTTCTTTCTTTTATCTTGAGTTTCGACATACCTCTCCATGCAGTAAGTCTTTTGTTTAAAGTAAAACCTAAGCCGGATGTGATAGCGCATGCCTATAATATCAGCACTCTGGAAGCTGAGACAGGATTGGCAAGAGGCAAGCCAAGGCTACGAGTGAGACCGTATCAAAAAATAAAATAAACCAGGTACTGGTGCAAACCTTTAATCCCAGCACTTGGGAGGCAGAGGTAGGCGGATTGTGAGTTCAAGACCAGCCTGGTCTACAGAGAGAGTTCCAGGACAGCCAGGACTACATAGAGAGCTTGTCTTTTTTAAAAAAAGATTTATTTTATGTGATGTTCATGGGTGTTTTGCCTGCACAAATGTCTGTGCACTGTGTGCATGTAGTGCCCATGAAGACCTGAAGAGGGAGCTGGATCCTTTGAAACTGAAGTTTTAGATGGTTAGCCACCACCATATTGGTGCTGAGAACTGAACACAGGTCCTCTGCAAGAGCAACAAGTGCTCTTAAACCCTTAGCCATCTGTCTAGCCTCTAAGGGAGACTTATAAAGTGAAGAAATATGTGATGTCAGTGTACCAGAAGTTTCAGCATTGTTACAACGTCAATCATCCCAAACTGACCTACAGATTCAATATAATTCCAATTATAACCACTGCATTTTCTAGATATGCTGACAAGCTGACTACATCTATAAGGAACTGTGAAGAACTTACAGTGTCCAAAACAATCTCATGGAGGAAATAACTAAATCCAAAAGAAAAAAATTACACCTCACATTTCACCTAATAAAATGCACTCTGGCTGGGCGGTGGTAGCGCACGCCTTTAATCCCAGCACTCAGGAGGCAGCGCAGGCGGATCTCTGTGAGTTCGAGGCCAGCCTGGTCTACAGAGCGAGATCCAGGAAAGGCGCAAAGCTACACAAAGAAACCCTGTCTCGAAAAACCAAAAAAAAAAAAAAAAAAAAAAATGCACTCTGAGGGGAGGACAAGATAGCTCAGTGGGTAGAAGTGTTTGCTGTAAAAGATGGATAACCTAAATTTGAGCCCAGAATCCATGTGAAGATGAAAAGAAAGAACTTGAGTCCTGAAAGCTGTCCTCTGATTTCCACCACGTGCCACAGCATGCACATCCCCCTAGTCACACAGTAATTTATTATGGGTCACAGAATTAAATCTGAGAGGCTAAGCCTACAAAAGTTCCAGAACAGACAGAGAATGTCTATATGACTCAAAAACAAGCTCCAGGCAGTGAAGGCGTACACCTTTACTCCCAGCACTCGGAAGGCACGTGGATCTCTGAGTTCGAGGTCAGCCTGGTCTACAGAGTGAGTTCCAGGACAGCTAGGGCTACTCAGAGAAACCCTGTTTCAAAAAATTAAATTAAATTAAAATGAACTCCTGAAACTCAATAATAAAAGTCAACACAATATTTTAAATTGGGAGGCAAAGCTGAGGGTGGTGGCACACGCCTTTAATCCCACTCGGGAGGCAGAGGCAGAGGCAGATGGATTTCTGTGAGTTCAAGCCCAACCTAGTCTACATAGTAAGTCTACATAGTAAGTTCCAGGATAGCCAGGGCTACATAGTAAGACCTAATAGGTTTTGGGGTATTTGTTTTTTACAGTAAAACAATACAGCTATCACCATCACTATTAAGTAAGTCTTTAGAATGGCAAGTGCTCACACGTTAGAGTAATCCTTCCAGTATCATCCCCACCTTGCTGGTGAGTGAGCTGTCAAGCAAAAAGATCTTAGGAACTAGCTCCAGCCTCATACAGCTGCCACTCATAAGGCAGGATTCAAACCCCTAAGGAGTTACTCTACTAAATCACCCTGCTTTAATGATGAACGTAAGTGATATGACCAAATTATTTCTTTTTATAATGCAACAGACTTCTGAGTTATTGACCAGTAGATACTGCTTTAATAGAAAGGATCTGGCAATCTGTCACACTGCCACTCCACTGCAGTAGATGGGCTATCTAACATGGCTGCTGCTACCCTGACCTCCTTTTGTGTACAACAACACAGGCTATAACATGTAACCACCAGTTCTTCATCTTTGTTTTGTTTTTGCCTTGCATACAACAGGTAGGCACTCTACCACTAAGAACCATCCACAGCCCCAAATACAATATTTTCCAACAAAGTTCTTTACCTCATTTCTCGTTCTTCATGTTGAGCAATCAGGTTGCTATAGAAATTCTCCAGTGTCACTTTGGTCATTGTCACCCTTTCCTTCGTATGATTACTCATGGATGAGCAAGGTGTTGAACCTGTCATTGCCATGGCTGCTAGAAGAAAAGAGAGGTATTACTATGCATCTTCCAGTTAGAATCCAGCGATGAAGCACTCCCCTGTCCCTGGTCAAAATAGAAACTGGTATAATCTTTCTGGAGAACAAACATAATATGAGACAAGTCAGGCAAACAAGCCAGGCGTGGTTAATACCTAATACAGAGTCACCTGGACAGGGAATCTCAGGGAGACTGTCCAGATTAGGCTGGCCTAAGAACATGTCTGTGGGAATTTTCTTGATTGTGCTGTTGTGGAACCAACTACCCACGGTGAGTGGCACCAGACAGCTGGAGAGATGGCTCAGCAGTTAAGAGAACTGGTTCTTACAGAGGACCAGAGTTCAGTTCCCAGCACTCACGTCAGACAACTCAAAACCACCTGTTACTCCAGCTCTAGGGACTCTAACCCTCTCTTCAGGTCTATACCCGGGTACATGTACACATGTCCACTCCACATACAAACACATTTTTTTAAGATCGAAAAAGGAGCTGAGCACTAGCAGACAGCATTAGTTCACTGGTCTCTGGCCTTGACTGTGGGTGTGATGTGAACAGCTGCTTCAAGTTCCTGCTTCCCAGACTTCCACAATGATGGACTGTAACCCTGAACTGTGAGCCAAACCAACCCTTTCTCCCTCCAGTTGTTCGTTCCTGTCAGGTCATTTTATCACGGTAACAGGAAACAAAACGATGTCACCAGGCATGGTGTGATATGCATGTAGTCCAGTGCTCAGGAGGCACTGGCCCAACACCCTGTCTTAAGTTATCTCTATTGCTCTGATAAAGACCATGAACAAAAGCAACTTGGAGAACAGAGGGCTTGTTTGGCTTACATAGTCCAGGTCACAGTCCACTGAATGAAGCTAGGGCAGGAACTGAAGCAGAAGTCATGAATGAACGCTGCTCACTGGCTTGCTCTCTATGGCTTACTTAGCCTGCTTTCTTATAAACCCCAGAACCACTGCCCAGGGATGGCACTGCCTACAGTGAACTGGGCTTTTCCACATCAATCATCATTCAAGAATGTCCCACTGGTTTGCCCACAGACCATTCTAATAGGAGCATTTTCTCAACTCAAGTTCCCTCCTCTTAGATGATTCTAGCTTGAGTGAAAAAAAAAAAAAAAGCAAAAAAAACCTAACATTCTATCTCAAAGCAAATGAAGAGTATAAGTATACACACACACACACACACACACACACACACAATTATACAAGGTTCCATTCTTTGCCAACTAGGAAACTATATTAAAATAAATAATTCATAAAGATTCATACGTTTTAGAAAAAGAAGAAAAAAGACTCCTACATAAGTTGGTTCAATGAATTTTTGTCTTGAGACAGCGTTATCTGTGTGTAGTCCTAGTTGTCCTAGCACTCACTCTGCAGACCAGACTGGCTTCAACCTACCTCTGCCTCCCAAGTGCTGGGCCTAAAGGCTTGTGCCTTCAACACCCAGCTTCAATAAAACTTTTGTTTTGTTTTGTTTTGTTTTTTAAGACAGGGTTTCTCTGTGTACCTCTGGCTGTCCTGGAACAGGCTGGCCTCAAACTCAGAGATCCACCTGCTTCTGCCTCCCAAGTACTGGGATTAAAGTTGTGTGCCAGTCACCACCACCACCACCACCACCACCACCACCACCTGGCTAATGGAACATTTTAATGACAAAAGAAAACTAGAAATACCATGAATAAATATATAATAGAACTGATTGAAAGTATGAAAAGCCCCTGGCGGGACAGTGGTAGCGCACACCTTTAATCCCAGCACTCAGGAGGCAGAGGCTGGCAGATCTCTGTGAGTTGGAGGCCAGCCTGGTCTACAGATCGAATTCCAGGACACCCAGGGTAACACAGAGAAAACCCATCTCAAAGGAAAAAAAAAAAACAGAACTCTCTGGTTTCTGAAGCTTGGGTGTGGCTTCTTATTTGTCAGCCTGTACACTCTCCACCCTCAATGAAAACCACATGCACTCGGAGTGTGTCTGGAGAGAATACTTAAAACCAGACATTAAAAACAAACAAACAGGGTAGTAAAACTGCATCAGGTTAAAGTGCTTGCTACGGAGTATGAAGATGGGAGTTTAATGCCTGAGATCCACATGGTTGCCACAGAGAACCAACTGCCACAAGTTGTCCTCTGACCTCTACACACTTGCCACAGGAAACCACCTCAAGCCTCTATCCACCCCACCCCACATATACACAAAATAAATAAAATTTAAAACTAAGGTGAGAGTTGTCTAAAATTTTCTAGAGAGTCTACACAGACAGTTACTGGGTATGTGGTGTGTGTGTGTGTGTGTGTGTGTGTGTGTGTGTGTGTGTGTGTGTG
>CABHPP010137719.1:29596-44377 GCA_902168425.1 Peromyscus attwateri | reverse complement strand
TATAATATGTAAATATAATTCAAGTTTGGAAAATATTAGAAATTTATTTTTACAGTGAAGATATTTTAAAATATTTTATTATACATACACACATGTATTTTTGCTACAGAACCATCTAACTGATCCTAAGGATACTTGAAAAACCCGAATTTATTTACATTTTTATAGTTTTGATTGCAAATTACCAGAAAACTCAAAATTGCTAATTAGGAGGAAGTTGAGATTTTCCATAATTTTCAAATTATTATTACTGGTAAAAGAATATTTTGTTGCTTCATTTGTATAAATTCAATTTTATTGAACCTTCAATAATCACTAGTAAATAACTTTATTTTATGTAAGTGAATTTTTAAAAGTTGATTAATTAGATAAGCTCTGCCTTAATATCATATTCTACTTTAGCAGTTTGTAGTTAAATGATATGAAAATTTTGAGCTTTGCATTTAGAAGTATTTAAATGTACATCCTATTGGTAGCACAAGAGCTTGGTGTTAAGATTAGCTTGGACTGTAAATCACTATCCTTTAGCTGGGAAAGATGGTGCCTGCCTGGGACTCTGGGAGGCTGAGGAAGGAGGATTTAGAGCAGTAGTTCTCAACCTGTGACCACTGGAAAACACAGATATTTACATTACAGTTGTGAAGTGGCAACAAAAATGGTTTTATGGTTGGGGGTCACCACAGCATGAGGAACTGTACTAAAGGGTTGCAGCATTAGGAAGGTTGAGAAACCTATGATAGAGTTTGAAGTCAGTCTATCCTACATAGTAAGTTCCAAGCCAGCCTGAGCAAAGTAGCAAGAGCCTATCTTTTCTCTTTTTGAGATTACAATATAATTACATCATCTCTCCCTTTTTCTCCCCCCAAACCCTCTTTGTTCTCTTGCAAACTCATAGCCTCTTTAGTCATTAATTGTTGTTGCATGCATATGGGTATATGAACACACACACACACACACACACACACACACACACACACACACACACGCACATTCCTAAATACAGCCTTCTCAGTTGGTATGTATATTTTCAGGGTTGACTATTTGTTATTAGATAACCAATTAACCAATTGACATGCTCTTCCCTGGTGAAGACTATTTCTCCCATTCTCAGCATTCTTTGGGGGTCTATAGTTATCCTCTCTCTCTCTCTCTCTCTCTCTCTCTCTCTCTCTCTCTCTCTCTCTCTCTCTCTGTGTGTGTGTGTATATAGAGTTGAGGCTTCATGGGTTTTCCTACATTCACTTTGGCATGCCTATTGCTATTGTTCTTGTTCATCTTGTGTTTAGAGAGTCATGTTGGTGAGGCTTTATGGGTGTAGCTTCTAAAGTTACTAGGATACACAATTACAGAAAACTCCCTGATCCTCTCGTTCTTACAATCTTTCTGCCCCGTCTTAATGATCCCAGAGCCTTAGGGAAGGAGCTGTTTTTTAGATGTATACACTGGGACTGGGCTCCCAAACTCAGAGTTTTAATTGGTTGTGGTTTTCTGTAATGGTCTTCATCTATTGCAAAGAGACGTTTCCTCATCTGTTAGTATAAGGACAAATCTTTAGAGTGTAGTAAAGAAATTGTGCTAGTTTAGTGAAATGATGGTTGTAGGTTCTTCTCAAAGATCCATGACTTCACTAGTCCTGGTATTTGGCGAGGTTTCCAGTACCAGTTGTAGGGTCCTGGCTCCCCATATTTGAGTAAACTGTTTGCCTGCTTGCCGACCTTGACCACATGTCCTCCCTATGCTAATTCCCTGCTGGTATCCACCCTCCTGAACGCTTAAGGGAAGTTCCTTGTTTGTGTATCCTGCATATTGGGCGTTAACAGCTTAGATGCAAGAATGTAGTACATTCAGTAGCAAACTTCTGCCCTCTGGGGATCCTCCATTGTACTGTAAGACTGTATTTAAGGTTTCCTCCCTCTTTCAATAAACGACATTCGGCTTTCTGCTGAGGCGAGTGACCCGCTGTCTTTGTCTCTGGTTTTCGATCCACAGCCCCTCGCTCGGACATGGTGAAAGGGTGGTGGTAGCGCGGGCGTTATCGCTACAACCAGTCACAATTTTCCTCTTGTTGAGCAAGTCTTAAATCCAACAGTGCTGTTGGTTACCACCAATGTATGTCTGCCACTACTGCACCCTTAGGGTTATTGTGCCAAGCTGGTTGCTATTGTGGTTCATAGGCATCATAGCTGTGTAGGACTGGTGGTTGCTTCCTTCTTTGGAGACTTGCATAGCACTTTCTGGTACTGTAAAAGCTGAACTCCAGGGTGGAGACATTCAGGTCAGTTGTAGCTCAGTGGCCTCTGAGCTCTGTGTCTGAAGTACATGGTGTCTTCAGTGACAGGGACTTACCTTTCACCTCTGGGGGTCTACTGAGGGCAATAGCAATAGCTTATCTTAAAAAAAAAGTCATTATGTTCAAAACCTCCAATCTTAAAATTTATTACGTACATGCTAAAAGGACCTTATTGTTAGGACACATGAAAATATAGAATTAAACAATGGATTTAATGTTACACTTTGCTAAACTATAGATATTATTTATGCTTTTTCTACAGTAAACTAAGCAATACTGTCATTGACACAAATACATTTTCCATTTGTGCTGATAAATTTGATTTTAAAAGATTCCCTATTTGGAATTAGTTTGTGGAAGAACAGAGAAAAGAAAGGCTTCATGGCAAAGTAGAAAATTTGGAAAATGACTAGAACTGAGGAAATTCTATTTTCAGGTCAAATTTGATATGGAAAGTGCTGTGGTAAACAGAAAGTGGATTGTTAGGTCTGAAAACAGCAGTTATTGTTGAAAAGCTTAGTTATATATACCAGCAACCAGTATGCAGAGATAGCGTACAAGTTAGACATTAGGCCATTCATCGTGTTTAAGCATTCAGGAAGGAAGAGGGACATTATTTCAGTATGAAAAAATGTCTTTAGCTGTTAGAAAAATGCGTCTGACTGAGAAAAAAAATTCTTACTTTATTTTTGTCTGCACAATATCTGATATTTCATGTCCTGAAACTGGAATACATGAGAAACTAAAAATGTCTGTACGTGTATCATATATATATATATATATATATATACATATATATATGTGTATATATATATACACATATATATGCTTATATGCTAGAGGAAATAAAATGAATGAAAGTTAGCTTATACTATAACTGTTACTTCATCAATTACAGCCATGAAAAGAAAGAGAGAATTTTTAGGGCTTTCTAAAACCATAAAATGTCAAAATGTAATAAGTTTTTTTTGGGCTGATCTCTAAAGAAACAAGTTTACTGCAAGCTTTATCTAGAAATGGTATCTCCATGAGTGAGTTATTCTCCAAAAGTGCTTCCCATGGTTTGTCTGGATTCTGATGGTATCCTTCTGCTTGCTCTCTGGTGTGCATGGCTATTAGTGGTCAGCTAGATGAAGAGACTGAACCAGACATGCTGTTCTTAATTCAAATTCCAGGTTAAAAATTATGGTTATCTCGAAAATATTTAAAAAAAAAAAACACCCTGGGGGAGATTTTAGAACCTGTAGGGCCACTTCTAAAAGTTCTGAGTGGCTTGGTTTAACATTCTGGCATTTAGAGTGGGGACTGAGGCCCACTACAGATGTGGTGATGAGGAGAGAGGGGGTAAGGGATGTTTAAATGAATCAATGAACTTTGAATTGATGGAGTAAATGATGTAGGGGACATATAGTGATCAGATGACCAGAGGCCAGTCTGAGTCTCCATTTTGTAACCCTGATCTGATGTGCATCATCATCCCTCCATGTTTGATAAACAAGGATCTATTTGGAAAAAGCAGTGGCAAGTGTTCCTGTAAAGGGGCCATGGGAAAAAGTGCTGTTCACCTGCTTCCGTTTCTGAGTAGCTACTTTCAACATTGTGCCCATGTGAACATTTTAAGTACTCAAAATGATAACAATTTTACTTTGGGAAATTACTGGATTTCCATTCCACCAAGAGGTGTGCATTCAAGTGATTTACTGGCATGTGACACTGTGACTCACTTGTTAAATATTTAGTAGACAGGGCTAGACTGAGATCACTAAAGCAGACTCTTGGCTACATTGGAGAATAACAGAAATAGAAATCCCAAGGCAGTCACTTAGGAATTTGTTTAAAAACACTCTCTGAGAATTACAGCCTCATTATGAGACAGCTAATCTACAATATCAAAAATTCAGAAATTTAAAGAGAAAAATTTATTCAAACTTATTTAAATGAAGTTTAGAAATTTCTGCCATGAAGCGAAGGTAAATGAAAATGGAGGAAAATACAGACAAAGAACAAAAATCTAATGGGAAATTAAGCCAAAGAGAAGAGCAGGCAATTTATATGAATGATACACATGTTAAACAGCTCTTAAACCTGAACACATATTAAATTTCATTCATAATGAGATAGTTGTAAATTTAAAATACACTGAAACAGTGTGTGTCAAAATGTCTAAAATTCTCATCTACTAGTACACTGCGTTGACTAGACTGCAGATAAATCACCTCTCACACTCAGTTGGGGGAACAGAAATTAGAGCAATTCTTATGGAGAAAATCAGTAGCAATTATTTTCATTATTTACTCAGTCATTTCATTTTGCTTTATTTTTTCCCTTTCCACCTTAACTTCTATTATTAGCTCGGTTTTGGTTCCTCTGTTCTCATATTCTGTATCTTATACTTTTCTCTTTGTGTTTTCTTTAAAACTGGTTTTCTGCTGAATTTGGGTAGTTTGAAATGCATCATCCTGTAGGCTTATGCTGTTTACAGCTGTAGCCCCCAGCTCAAAGCACCTTGCTTTCTCTAAAACTTAGGCATAGGTTTTGGTTCGACTGGGGAAGTCTTACTTTCCTCTCTTCCATGCTTTCTGTCTACTGTTTCACCATTGTGTCCCGAGAGGAGGAACTAGAATCTTGGGATAGTACAGTACATAGTTAAGGTCCCAAGTGACCTTAAGTCCAGTAAAAGGCAAGAACTGCTATGCTAATTTAGATCAATGCATAATTCATATATTCACAGGTCTTTGGGTCTGCTTTCAAATCCCAACTCTGTTGATAATTGATTGTGTTGGTCTTGGCATAGTCCTTCAAATGTTTCTAAACTTCTTTATTTGTCAACCTGATGGAAATAATAGTATTTGTCTTACTTGCCTCATGAGTTGGCATACAGATAAACAATAAACTCTATAAAACATTAATTAAAGTAAGGTGGATTGCTGTTGTCAAGACTGAGAGAAAACATAATGGTAACAAAGAATAGAATCAGTGATATTCCCATAAAGTCATCCTACTCTTTTACTGAGTCTCTTTCCTCAGTTGTTAGAATGAGTCAAACAAATGGGCTACCCATGCACTGGGCTAGACTTTGTTCATGAGGAATCAGCCACACAGGAGCACAGGCATAGCCATAAATAATCAAGGATTTTGTCAAGGTTCTCTTTCCAACCCCAAACAACTGCACAGGGTTAAGTGGCTAGCTAGCTAGTGTACCTACAACTGCAGGTGAATTAGCCAGGAAATTGGATGTATTGTTACATAGCTTCACAGTAGACAATGTGTTGCACATGAAACCAGAAGGCTTGGGGTCCTTGAGTGCAATAGACACTGATTAGTGGACACTGACAGTGTGGGGCATGGTGCCTCTCCAGCCCTGGTTACTACACTTTGAAAGAAAATCTCAAATACAGCTGTGGCTTTGAAGTGACTTCTTACAAGTTCAATAGTATTTCTAGGGAGGTCAAAAGAGGATCAAGATATATAGCCTCAGAGGACAGGAAATAATGTCTGGTGATAATTACCTTTCTTACCAGACTTAATAAATAAAGTAAAAACTTACATTAAGTGAGCAATTGAACATCAATAATGTATTATCCACTCTGTGCAGAGTGCCCCAGATACAAGGTATTCAAAATAAGCACTAGCCTTAAAGATTTTGTATTCTAAATATAAGACAAATCAATTCAATAAAGTGCTTCATGGAGCCCAATGCAGAGATGAACTGAAACAGCGATAGTCTATAGTAGGAAGATTTCTTACTGTTTATACATAGTAAATCCAAACTCTCTCCTTTCTTCACTTCAAACCGTTTCAATTCCTACACAGGCTTCTGGGTTTATCTCCTGCCAATTTTCAGCAAGCTTAACAGTCTAGCAGAGAATGCAGACAGTATGGAGTCCATCCATTGGCTGTGTGTGTACCAGCTCAGATCTTAGTGAAAGATGAATTCCCACAGTGCGAGGTCCCTCTCCCTCCTGCCCACTGCTTCTTTTAGAGCTTGATGCAAATTGCAGAGAATGCACTCTTTCCCAAGGAAAGAATGCTCAGCGCTCCTCACCCGACTCTTTAAACTCCTACTTTAGAATTTAAATAATGTGTCAGCATACGTGGACATGAAGAAACAGTCAAACCTATTTCTACTGAAAACAGTATGTGTGCTCATAAGTAGAATGGAAGTGAGGGGTCAGTTTCCAATATCCTTTGTCAGGATGGCCAGTCCGTCTCCTATTTTGAGGTAGTCTCCTTTGGGCCAGCTAAGCCAGCCTCATGTATCTTCTTGTCTTTGCCTCACTTGTGCTGAGATTGCAAGAGGAGGCCATTACCGGGCTTTCAATGCATGTTCTAGGGACAGAGCTTGTGTCTTCCCGCTTGCATGGCAAGCTCTTTACAGTCTGTGATGTCTGCCCAGCCCTCATCCGAGTATTCTTTTAGTTAAGAACTAACATTTGTTTCATGGGTGGCTGGGGCAGAGTTCCTTTCTCCCCACTCTGTGGGAATATTGCTAGGAAGGCACAGCCAAGGTCGGCTGCTGCCCTTGAAAGCTGCTTAGTGGGTTGACATCATGAGGATTTGCTGAGCCTGTTTTGTGGGGGTCATCTAGTTCTCGGCATAAGGGTTCTGGGCAGTAAACCTTTTATATTTATTTGATAATGAATCAAAAAATCACCAGCCCAGAGCATCAAGACTGCATTTATTAAAACAGCCTGCTCAGATACCAGGCTGTTGCCAGACAACCACTGGTACTGCCTTTCATATTCTAAGCTGGCTCATATGACCTCTGTGTGTCCCGAGTGTGCTATTACCCAACACCTAGCTCTAAACTTGCATTATCAAGCGATTTTCAAGTTTTTCTCAGCAAAACGCTTCTGTTTTCATATCAGTTGCAGATTACTTCTAAAGCCCCAAATGAGAACTAGAGGTCTCAATCCTGTGAGAAATTCCAAAAAATTTCCATGTATGTACAATGAAAATCATACATTTTGTCAAGCATATCATCAGCCATGGTCTTAGAAAAACCTTATAACTGTTCTTGTATTTATTGATGCATTGAAGATTGATTAGCATTTGAAGTCCTCTATATAACAAAGCTGACTGTACTACCTATAGCTAATATTTGTTAATTAATATATGCAGGTCAACAGAGTAAGGCTAAACATAGGAACTCATTTTATCCTTTTTCTTTTTTTCATAAATGAGGAATTTGAAGGATGGATAGAGCAGCAACTGTCCCAGTAACTCCAGTGAGAATGATCAGGCTGGGTTGACAGATGTCTATTTTCTGTGTGTGCCTGTGTACCATGTGTGTGCCTGTGTACCATGTGTGTGCCTGGTGTTTGCAGGGGTCAGCACAGGGTATCACATTCACTGGTACAGATGGCTTCGAACCATTATGTGGTGCTGGGAATTAAACCCCAGGTTCTGGATCAGCCAGTGCTCTTTTTTTTTTTCCACTTTCTTTTTTTAATTGATGCTTTGTAGATTTCACCACATGCATCCTGATTGCATTCATCTCCCCATCCCTTCATATTCACCCTCTGCCCTTGCAACCTCCCCCTCCCTGAAAAGAAATAAAATTTTAAAAGAAAAATAAAACAGGCAAAAAGAAAAAAAAAAACCCAAAACAAAGACAAAAACAAACTAACATACAAAAAAAAAAAAAGTCTTGGCATGGAAGCTGTAGCATGACACAGTGAGTCACATGGCATAGCCTTTAGTCCATACATTTTTTTACTTGTAATGAGTCACTGGACTTGTTCAAGGACACTAGCTTCTTCTATATCCACAATCCTGGGCCCTCACTGGGACTTCTCTTGGATATCCTGTTGTTGCCCTGTGTTGTAGAGATCCTGTAGCTTTGGATCTGCAGGTCTGGCACATTCACACTCTCCAGCAGATCATAGATGGGGTGGATGTTGGGGTGGGTCAGGTCAGCCCTGGTTTTGGGCCTGGGTGGTAGCTGGGTTGCTCAGCCTGCCAGCCTTCCTTTATTGACACCACCAGATTGAGCTCTCCAGCACTGCCCTGGCTAGCTCAGCCACTGCAGCAGACAGTAAGGAGTAGGACCAGTTCTCCCGCTTTCACATCCTCAGGGTTGTAACACGAATCTTGAAGGGTCTTAGTAATAAAAAACACAGAAGCCAGATATTGGGGTGAATGCTAAATGATCAGAGAAGCAGAACAAGCCACAGCTAACCTCACCTCGCCAACTTCTCAGCCGATCCTGTTTCCTCAAACTGGAAGCCTCTGTGTCCTCATCTGAATGGATCTCAGCTGAACTGCTGCTAAAATCCTAAAAGCTTAACCAGCTTAGTTCCTGGTCCTCATGCCTTATATATCTTACTGCTTCCTGCCATCACTTCCTGAGATTAAAGGTGTGTGTCACCATGCCTGGCAGTTTCCAGTGTGGCCTTGAACTCACAGAGATCCGGATGGATCTCCCCTTCCCAAGTGATAGGATTAAAGGTGTGTGTGCCACTATTTTCTGGCCTCTATGTCTGTCTAGTGGCTGTTCTGTTCTCTGATCCCAGATAAGTTCATTAGGGTGCACAATATATTGGGGGACACAATCACCACACGGGGTCAGCTCATCCTCACTCACACCACCAGGGCCAGTTCTACAGTTTTGCTCAGGTGAGGTGCAGGTCCTGCTGTCCCCAGCGCTTCAGTTGGTGGAGGTGGGGGGGGAAGACCATTTCTCCCCAGTGAAGCAGCCAATGAGGGGCGGGGCCAACTCTGTGCAGCCCTATCCTCACTGTTTTAGGTGGTACCAGGAACCACAGGTATTAGCACAGACTGAGACTCTAGCAGTGCCACAGACCCAGACATGACTCTTGGCAGCAGTCCCAGATGACACCATGGCCCTGGGTGCCAACACAGGCTGCTCAGATCTGTAAGGCCCCGGTAGTGGCATGGCCCTCAGACACTAACATGGCCCTAGGTGGTGGCCCTTGGCAGCAGCACAGGCCATGGATATCAACATAGACCCTGACTCTGGTTGGACCACGGACCCAGACATGGTCCATGTCTGAAGCCTGGACCATGATGTCATCATGGCCCTCTTTGGCAGTGCAGGTCAATCAGATCGGCATGGACCCAGCAGCTCCGTGGCCCTCAAACACCAACATGGCCTCAGGTGGTGCCCCGGATATCAGACATCCCCACAGCCCTCAGTGGCAACAGGGTCCTTAGACATCAACATAGATCCTGGCTGCAGGCTGGGCCACGGACCCAGGCATGGCCCTGGCTGCCGCTTGGCCCATACAAGGCCATACCCCCGATTGGCAGCACATGTCACTCAGGTCTGTTATGGCCTTGGCAGTGGCATGGCCCTTGGCACCAACCTTGCCACACACCGATGGTGGTACAGATCCTGGGCATTGTCTGTCCTTTGGTGGCAACACGGGCCACCACAGACCCAGACGTGGTCCCTGGCAGCAGCCAGAGCCTGGATGTCATCATGGCCCTTGCTGGCACCACAAGTCACCCAGATCGGCATGGTCCCAGTGGCAGTGTGACATTCGAGAGTAACATGTCCCCCCAGTGGCAGCTCAGCCCCCAGGCATCTGCTCAGCCTTTGATGGTAATGAGAGACGCCGACATCAACACAGATCCTAGCTGCAGCTGGGCCACAGAACCAGACATGGTCCAGGCCACAGTTCGGGTCCAGATGTCACCATGGCTCCAGCAACAGTCAGTGCTCTTAACCCTTGAACAATTTCTCTAGGCTCTGAGATTGGGTTTGATACCAGACAATGTAGTTATATATTGTGATGTCTTAATTTCTGTTATAAGTATGTTATATAATACTATATCAACATGCATATATTAAAATACATAATAGAAATAAGCTTGTTACTGGAGAAAAATAAACTAGCTTAAGTAACACCAATGACATAAAAATTCTTTAACACACTTTCTTCTGATGTTGATTTTAAAATTTTTTAAGTTTTTTGAAATGTGAACCAAATGCAAAATTATAACATAGTTGTAAGTCCAACATGAAGAATTTTAATTTTCTGTCTCCTTAAATGACTTAATTTGGGATATATATTTTGAAAAGTTCAGTATCTACTTTAGTCTTTGACCTAAACACAATTTAGGCATTGAAATTAGTAAACTCAATTGTAAGTGGATACTTCACCGTGACATTCTACTGACCTCATTCGAAATTTGCTAGCTTATCATGGAAGAATAACGCTGAATTTATTTCCAATATCTCTTTCTTATGGGATTTTTAAATTTATATGCACAAAGGAAATTGGCTTAGATCTTTTTTTTCCCTACTTCTCTTATTTTGTTAAGGACTAGTATTACATAACAAACGTGGTTGCAGGTCCTCCTTGTTCCTTGACAGTTAACAAGATCACCTGGGAAACATCTCAGCTTGTTTCAGGGCTAATTTTTAAAAAACATTGTTGATATAATTTTCTTTCTGTTTCTGCATCATTGATTACTGTATTTTATTACTTCCTTTTTAATATATTATCATCCCTTTGCCGATTTTTGATTTTGTTTTTATTTTGCTTTTGGAGTAGGATGTTTAGCTTACTTCAATCACGTTTCACTTTTTTTTTGTTGTTGTTGTTGTTTATTTTTTGGAGACAGTGTATATTTCCCTGGTTGTCCTGTAACTCACTCTGTAGCCCAGGCTGGCCTCACACTCAGAGATACACTTGGCTCTGTCTCCCTAGTGCTAGGATTGAAGGTGTGCACAACCACACCTGCTACTTCTCACTTTTTAAAGTAAGAGTTTGCTTCTACACTTATCTTTGAGTACCATTTGTGCTTTCTTGTACTTAAATATGCCTGTGTTCACTTGCATGAGATTAAAGATTTAGTCATGCCCATTGTAACTGACATCAAAAGTTACCTGAAAGTGCATTTGTATTCCTTTAAGAATGTTTGTCTTGAGGGGCTGGGGAGATGGCTCAGTGGTTAAGAGTACCGACTGCTCTTCCAAAGGTCCTGAGTTCAATTCCCAGCAACCACATGGTGGCTCACAACCACTTGCAATGAGATCTGGTGCCCTCTTCTGGCATGCAGGGACACATACAGGCAGAACACTAAACATAATAAATTAAAAAAAAAAAAAAAAAAGAATGTTTGTCTTAATTTAAGTAGCTTTCTGGTGTTGATTTTATTTGAATTTTGATCAGATGGTGTGCTCTACTGTATATGACGTTAATTCTTCTGAATTTATTGAGAATTTATGACCTAGAAAATAGTGAGCTTTGGTAAGAATTTCTTTAGATTTATGATGAGAATGTATTTTCTGACGTGACACATTATGTGGCGTGAATATGTGTGACATGCAATAACTCCTGGATGATGATTCAATCTTCAGATGCTTATTAGATTTCATCGAATGAGTTTTTGTCAAAATATCATTTATTTCTCTGTGAGTTAGAGGCCAGCTTGGTCTACAGAGTGAGTTCCAGGACAGCCAGGAATATACACAGAGAAACCCTGTCTTAAACAAGCAAAACAAAACAAAATACCATTTATTCGGTATTTGTCAGTTACTACTAATAAGTTTATCAGCTTTTGTTTAGTATTTTCAGGCCTATTTTAGATTGTTTTTAAAAACAAAATTCTTCATTTTTCCCTTTGAAATTTAACATAATTTCTGTTCTAGCTAATATTAATAGTATACGTTATATTTCTTCTGAATGATGTTTGTCTGAACTATTGTACTGGCTAGTTGTATGTCAGCTTGACATACACTAGAGTCGTGAGAGGAGGGAGTCACCATTGAGAAAATGCCTCCCTATGATTGGTCTGCAGGTAAGCCTGTAGGGCATTTTCTTAGTTAGTGATGATGGACGAGGGCTCAGCCCATTATGGGTGGTGTCGTCCCTGGGCTGGTGGTCTTGGGTTCTATAAGAAAGTCATGGGGGGCAAGCCAGTGAGCAGCACTCCTTTGTGGCCTCTGTATCAGCTTCTGCCCTGCTTGAGTTCCTGTCCTGACTTCCTTTGATGATGAACTGCACTGTAGAAGCATAAGCTGAATAAACCCTTTCCTCCCTAAGTTTCTTTGCTTATGGTGTCCCATCACACCAATAGTAACCCTAACTAGGACAACTACAATTTTTTGTAATTTTATTTTCAACCTTTCTGTGTGGCTTTTATGTATGTCATTTGGAAACAGAATATAGAAGGATTATTTTCATCCAGTTTGATAATTATTATTCTTTGGAGGTAACAGACACATATATATTATGCATGTATATCACATATCAATATGAGATTACTGTTGATCAGCTTTACTTATTTTTGTAGTTTTTAAAGATGTTTTAGTTCCCATCAGTTTTTATGTATTTCTTCCCCCACTCATTGTATATCTTTTGTTTATATTATATCTTTTTCACTAGTGTGTCCAGTCATCTCTGCACATCTTCCCATTATGATCTCGACATCCCCTGCCTGCAGAATCCCTCCTCTATCTCATCAATTGGATTCCTGGAGCTCAGCCTGGTGTCTGGCTGTGGATCTCTGCATCTGCCTCCATCAGTCACTGGACAAAGACTCAATGATGACAGTTAGGTTATTCACTAGACCAGTCACCAGAGTAGACCAGTCCAGGCACCCTCTGGACCACTGCCAGCAGTCCAAGGTGGGGTCATCCTTGTGGATTCCCGAGAGCCTCCCCAGGACCCTGCCTCTTGCTATTCTCATGATGTCCTCATCTATCTTGGTATCTCCCTCCCTGCTCTCACACTCTGTCCCTTTTCCAGCTCGACCCTCCCATTTCCCTATGTTCTCATCCCCCACTCCTCGCCCTCCACCACCCCGCCACACCTAGTCCACTCATGTAAATCTCATCTACTTCTCCTTTGCTGGATCATCCATGTGTCCCTCCTAGGGTCTTTCCCTGTTAGCTAGCCTCACTAGAGCTGTGGGTTGCAGTCTGGCCATCCCTTCCCTCACATCTAGTATCCATTTATGAGTGAATATATACTGTGTTTGTCCTTCTGAGTCTGTGTTACCTCACTCAGTATGATATTTTTCTAGTTTCATCCATTTGCCTGCAAATTTCATGATATCATTGTTTTTTACTGCTGAGTAATACTCCATTGTGTATATGTGCCACATTTTCTTTATCCATTCTTCAGTTGAGGGGCATTTAGGTTGTTTCCAGGTTCTTTCTATTATGAATAATGCTGATATGAACATAGTTGAGCATGTGTTCTTGTGGTAAGATTGAGCATCCCTTGGGTATATGCCCAAGAGTGGTGTAGCTGGGTCTTGAGGAAGACTTATTCCCAATTTTCTGAGAAACCACCATACTGATTTCCAAAGTGGCTGTACAAGTTTGCATTCCCACCAACAGTGGAGGAGTGTTCCCCTTGGGTCACATCCTCTCCAACATAAGCTGTCTTCAGTGCTTTTGATCTTAGCCATTCTGACAGGTGTAAGATGGTATCTCAGAGTTGTTTTGATTTGCATTTCCCTGATGACTAAGGATGTTGAGCAATTCCTTAAATGTTTTTCAGCCATTTGAAATTCTTCTGTTGAGAATTCTCTGTTTAGTTCTGTAGCCCGTTTTTTAATTGGATTGTTCAGTATTTTAAAGTCTAGCTTTTTGAGTTCTTTATATATTTTGGAGATTAGTCCTCTGTCAGATGTGGGGTTGATGAAGATCTTTTCCCATTCTGTAGTCTGTCATTTTGTCTTATTGACCATGTCCTTTGCTCTACAAAAGCTTCTCAGTTTTAGGAGGTTCCATTTATTAATTGTTGCTCTTAGTGTCTGTGCTACTGGTGTTATTTTTAGGAAGTGGTCTCCTGTGCTGATGCGTTCAAGACTACTTCCTACTTTCTTTTCTATCAAGTTCAGTGTAACTGGATTTATGTTGAGGTCTTTGATCCACTTGGACTTAAGTTTTGTGCACAGTGACAGATATGGATCTATTTGCATTCTTCTACATGTTGACTTCCAGTTATGCCAGCACCATTTGTTGAAGATGCTTTCTTTCTTCCAAGGTACTGTTTTGGCTTCTTTGTTGAAAATCGTATGTTCATAGGTATGTGGATTAATGTCAGGGTCTTCAATTCGATTCCATTAGTCCATGTGTCAGTTTTTATGCCAGTACCAAGCTGTTTTTATTACTTTATCTCTATGGTAGAGCTTGAGGTTAGGGATCGTGATTCTTCCAGAGGTTGCTTTATTGTGCAGGATTCTTCTATCCTAGTTTTTTTTCCCATCTTTTTCTTCACTGACTGGAAAGCCATGGATTTCATGCAATTAAAAATTGTTAGATTATGGGATGGAGAGATGGGTCAGTCATTAAAGACCAGGCTTACAACCAAAGATTATTAGATTTTTAATTCACAATGACCTATAGTTATTGACTGTAAATCAGCAGTTGTCAATACTGTGTGTTCTCTTTTGACCAACACAAAACACTGATCACCTTAGCTAGTTGCATATACATACGTAATTTTAAAATGAAGTTCCATATATATATATATATATATATATATATATATATATATATATATATA
>CABHPP010137719.1:0-29586 GCA_902168425.1 Peromyscus attwateri | reverse complement strand
TATATATATATATATATATATATATATATATATATATATATATATATGAGTATAACAGGACCCCAAAGCTTAGCAGGCCCCTAGACCTTAGCACAACTGACTCTGTGATAGAAGTCACATATATGTGTATAATTTAGGCATGGTCTACTGTCTATAAGTAAAGGAATGTATGTTACTAATCCATGTAGTTAACTCTTCAAGGAAAATAAAAATGGTGATGCAGAAGTGATATTAAAAAACAAAACAGAAACAGAAATGGGTTAGGCTTTCTTCCTAACTTCTGTTTTCCACATGTACTCCTACCCTCCCCAGCTCAATGCAGAAGCAAAATTAGGTCAGTAAAAATGTTGCTATAGCATCTAAATTTTCTCTCTTAAGATAAAGCTGAAATACTGACCCTTCACAATGATCAAGGCATCACCTTCCTTAAACAAAGTGATTGTAGATCTCAATTTTTGGACATGTTAGTAGAGGAGCCTTATGGCAACTAGCTGTTCTATGTACATTTATGGAAATAACATTTATAGACATGTGAAGTACTATATGTATGCTTATAAAATCAACTAAACATAGTCATCACTTGTTCTAGGTCCTCTACAGATAGAAAACCTTTAAATGCTCAAGGCATTATTTGCATGTAGCCTATGTATACCCTTCTGTATATCTTAAATATTCTCTATACTAAGTATCTAATATAATTTAAATTCTGTTATGATGCCTTGTTAAGGGAATAATGACAAGAAGAAAAGTCTGTACATGCTCAGTGCAGGATCTTTTTTTCACAAATATTTTTGGTTCGTGGTTGGTAGACTCCATGGTAATTGGAACCCATGGATACAAACAGTATCTTTACATAACATATAAACAGATAATCCTTTCCACAGACTATGCATTTCTGAGTCACCAGAGCAGTTTTCTGACTCTTCTATAAGTTTTTCTTTTCTTTCATTTTTTTGATTAACAATGTACCCCAGTATTCTAACCAGATATTTATAGAGTTTATGAAGTATTGCAAATGTCTTTCTTTTGTGGAAATTATTGAAGTCTCTTCTGTCCTGTGAGATCTTTTTGTGTGTGTGCTCTTAGAACTTCTCTGCATATATTACTAGCTTCTTTCTTCCTTTTAAGTACAATTTGCTGTGACAGGTATATCTTTTGTAAACTGACATTCAGAAAGGATGAAGCTGTAAGTCCCTGCAGGCTCAATTTCTCTGTACTTTTAATAGCCACACTAGGGCACTTTAGCCAGTCAGAGTCAGCTATATTGAGAAGTAGGTTGGCACAGCTATTGAATGCCCTGCATACTGGTGACTTTCTTTCCTAACTGGCTCTTGTCTTGGGTTAGAATCTTTATATGACAATCATGAAAATGACCACTGTGTCCCTAGTGACATCACTTGTTTTCCTGGTTTTAGGGCACTGCAATTGAGTGGAAAGGATCCAAAAAGCAGTTTTACTATAGTTGATCCACTTTCAATGCAAAGAACTCCACCTGTGCCCTTGGTGATCAAAACCTGCTGTTTTGATTGCCCACTGAAATTGTGGAGAGAAAGCACATTAAGTTTTTGTTCATTCTATTTTTTTTATAATACTAAATTTTTTATTTTATGATTAATTTAATTTTACATATCAGCCACAGATTCCCCTGTCCTCCCTCCTCTCACTCCCCAGCCTTCCCCCCAATCCACCCTCCATTCCCACCTCCTCCAGGGCAAGGTCTCCCCTGGGGAGTCAGCCCAGCCTGGTAGATTCAGTTGAGGCAGGTCCAGTCCCTTCCTCCCTTCACCAAGGCTGAGCAAAATGTCTCAGCATAGGCCCTAGGTTCCAGAAAGCCAGTTCATGCACTAAGGACAGGTCCCGGTCCCACTGCCTGGGGGCCTCCTAGATAGTTCAAGCTAATCAACTGTCTCACTTATCCAGAGGGCCTGATCCAGTTCCATGTTCATTCTATTTTTAAGACATCTTCTTGCTTTTGAAACTAGAGACTCTAGGGAGAGTTCATGAAAGGTGAACCAGTGTAAATAATTTATTAACTATGTGGTGTTCAAACTTCACCATTTGGATGGGGCAGTTCTTAAATATTTTCTGTATTTATTCATTCTATTTCTCTCTCTCTCTCTCTCTCTCTCTCTCTCTCTCTCTCTCTCTCGTGTGTGTGTGTGTGTGTGTGTGTGTGTGTGTGTGTGTGTGTGTGTGTGTCTGCCTGTCTGTCTATCTGTGTGTCTGTGTGTCTGTCTCTGTATGTGCTTATGTGCCAAGGCACAAATGTATAGGTCAGAGGACATCTTGTAGGAGTGATCTCTCTCTTTCAACAATGTGGTTTTTAGGACTTGAATTCAGGTCTTCAGACCTGGCAAATGACTTTACCAACTGAGTTATCTCACTAGCCCTGCTGTAGTTTCAACAAGAATCATCACCCATGGGCCTGTGGACTCCAGCACTTGTTCCCCAGTTGGCAGTGCTGTTTGTGGAGGTTACGAACTTTTGAGGGTGCAGTGTAATCTTGCTGGAAGAAGGACATCACTATGTGGTGGGGCTTTGAGGCTCTAGAGCTTCACTCAATTCTTACTTGCTCTTTGCTTCCTGTATGCTGTTGAGAGAGGATCTCTCAGCTCCCTATGCCACCATGCGTTTCTCACAAGTACGGATTTCTCCTCTAGAACTGTAAGCCAAGATGAATCATCTATAAGTTGCCTGTGGTCATGATGTTTTATCACACTAACAGAGAAGTAACTAATACAGGCCCATGAGGGGAAACCAAGTTCTATCACTCGCTTTAGCTTTAACTGACATTCCTGCAGTATGCTTATGAGGCTGTTGCATCAGATGGGCAGGCCACGATCTCCTGAATTCCAAGAGTTCAAGAGCTTCCACTGCAGACTGAGTGTTCACCACATATATCCATCCTCACTGGATGCTCAATGGCACATCAAATGTGACGTAACTGGGAAAACAACCATCTTCCATCATCACTCCATCTATGAAATAAGTATCTTTTCCTTTTGATTTCTCTACTAATTAAGAATGAAAGCCCCAAATCTGGCCATGTTACTTTATCCTTTACTCTTCCTCTTCCTTTTCTGGATCCTATCATTAGGCTCCATTTAAATCAGTTTTCTAAATATTTATTAAATTGTTCAGCTCCATCACCACATCTATCTTCCATTTTGAGAGCCACAATTTTTCTCATACATTACTAAAAAGTCTTCTCAAAGTTCTCTCTTACTTCAGCCTCCAATTTATCCTTTGTGGAACTAGCTAAATCCTACAACATGAAACTGATGATGTCATTCATTTGTTCCAGATTCTTCAGGGTAGCTGGTCATGGTAATACCCACTTGTAGTCCCAAATCTCAGAAAGCAGAGGGAGGAGGATTGGCAGTTCAAGGTCATCCTCAGCTCCATCACAAGTTCAAGACCAATTTGGGCTCCGTGATAACTAAATCTTAGTCCCTATTATTTTCAATAGAAGCATTATTTCTCTAGAATTACCTTTGGTTTTTCTTTTTGCCTCCTTCCAGGAATTTGATTTTTAAATAAGTCCTTGACATCAAGCATCAACAAAATTATCTGTGCTCACAGTCTGTCTGACCCTGGGGGACTGGGAGCAGGGCCTTCCAGGTACAGGGTCCTACTCTGCCCACACTTTTTGTTTTGTCTTTTCTTACTTTTATTGAAAATATATCCTTTTCTCATACAGTATATCCTGATTATAGCTTCTTTTCCCTCTACTCCTCCCAGTTTCTCCTCACCTTCCCTCCCCTCTGAATTCACTCCCTTTCTGTCTTTCATTAGAAAAGAATAGGCCTTTAAGAGATAACAACCAAACATGACAAAATAAAATATAATAAAATAAAGAAAAAACCATTATATAGAATTTGGACATGGCAACCCAACAGGAGGAAAAGAGTCCTAAGAGCAGGCAAAAGACTCAGAGACCTACTCTTTCTCACAGTCAGGAGTCCCACAAAAATGCTAAGCTAAAAACTTAAGACCTGGTGCAGACCCATATAGGCCCTGTGCTTGCTGCTTCATTCTCTGTGAACTCAAATGTGCTTTGCTTAGTGGATTCAGAGGGCCTTATTCTCCTGGTATCCTGTATCCCCTGTGGCTCTTACACTCTTTCTGCTTACTCTTCTATGGGATTCCCTGAGCTCTCAGGGGACAGATTTGATGGAGAACTCTGTGAGAGGCCAGCTCCCACCTTTTGAAGGGTTCTTATGAGAGAGGGATAATTATTAGATAGAAAGAGAGACCTAGTTGATGAGAAGAAAGACAGAAACACAGGATAGCTTCAGGAGGGCCTGGATCACTACCTAATGACCCCTTCTCTTTATTCAAATGGGCTTTTTATAACAATGCCAAGGGGCAGGGCAAAAGACCTCCCCCTAGCAAGATCAAAGCATACCACATAGCCAAGTGTGCTTCCAAACACCTGGCAACCACACCAGTGGTCAAATCATCCCCTTATGCAACCTTGTTGGGTAAAGCAAGCTCAGATTCTTGGACCCTGAGTAAGTTCTCACTAGGAAATCTCTGTGGGTCTCCACAGAACCCCAATTTAAACTCTCTCTTCATATATTGTCTGGTTGTGGGTCTTTGGATCTGTTCCCATCTGCTGCTGGAGGAGGCCTCTCTGATGATGACTGTATAGGTACTTATTTACAAGTAAAGCAGAATATCATTGGGAATCATTCTATTAGGTTTTTTTTGTTGTTGTTTTTTAAACCAATAGTGTTTGGTTTTACCCTAGATCTCTGGGCTATCTAGTTTCTGGTTCTTGGTTACCCAAGCAGTGTTGGGTGTGGGTTCTTTCTTGTGGAGTGGACATTAAGACAATTTAGACATTGGTTGGCTACTCCCACATGCTCTGTGCTACCATTGTCCTACCATATTTTGCAGGCAGGACAGATTATAGAGTAAAGGTTTTGTGGCTGGGTTAGTGTCCACATTTCTCTTTTAGTAGCTTGCAGAATACCTTCCCACATCAGGGAGACAAGAATGTAGGGGTAAAGGGTCCATCTAGGCACAGCCTCAACTTTTCCATGTTCGATGAGTTGTGTGGATATTGTTTTGGTAGTGGGGCCCTGTAGCTAGAGTTTTCCTGCCTGGCCCACAATCAGGACAAATCTCTGTCACCTGCCAGTCCCACAGCCATTCAGACCCAACCAAATAAACAGAAAGACTTATATTGCTTACAAACTATATGGCCATGGCAGGCTTCTTGCTAATTGTCCTTATATCTTAAATTAATCCATTTCTATAAATCTATACCTTGCCACATGGCTCATGGCTTACCAGCATCTTCACATGCTGCTTGTCATGGCGGCAGCTGGCAGTGACTCCCTCCGCCTTCCTGTTCTTTTAATTCTCTCTGTTAGTCCCGCCTATACTTCCTGCCTAGCCACTGGCCAATCAGTGTTTTATTTATTGACCAATCAGAGCAATTTGACACACAGACCGTCCCACAGCAGGGCCCCACTGTCAGTCTTCATAGAGCAGCCTGTTGTCTTATGCAACAGCTATAGCTTGGAGTGTTAGGGATTTCCATGGGACCTCCTTGGCCAGCAATTCAATTGAATGCCCCCTAGTCCCACCACTGGAAGCCTCACCTGGCTGCAAGAGATGACCAGGTGAGATTCTGTATCCCCCATTACTAGAAGTTCTCATTAAGATCACCTTCATAGATTCCAGGAAATTTCCACTGCACTGTTTCCATAAAACTCTCCAAATGCCCCCCAATTCCTGCTATCTCTCTCCATACTCTCTCCCTCCACCCCATCTCTGCCCCCACTTGATCCTTCCTCCTGTCTCCACCCACCCCCATTCTGCCCATAAAATCGATTCTATTTCCTCCTCCCAGGGGATCCATGAATCACTCCTAGACCCTTCCTCTTTTTTTTTTTTATTTCAGGGCTGAGGACCAAACCCGGGGCCTTGTGCTTGCTAGGCAAGCACTTTACCACTGAGCTAAATCCCCAACCCCGACCATTCCTCGTTACCTAACCTCTCTCGGTCTATTGATTGTGGCTTGGTTATCATTTACTTAACTGCTAATATCCCCTTATAAATAAATACATACCATATTTATCTTTCTGGGTCTGGGTTACCTCATTTAGAATTATTTTTTCTAGTTTTATCCAGTTGCCTGCAAATTTCATGACATAATTTTTTGACAGCTGAATAAAACTCCATCGTGTAAATGTACCACAATTTCTTTATTCATTCTTCTGTTCATGGGCATTGAGGTTGTTTCCAGGTTCTGGATATTATGAATAAACCCTCAGTGAACATAGTTGAACAAGTGCCCTTATGATAGGATGCAGCATCCTTTGAGTATAAGCCCAAGAGTGGTATAGCTGGGTCTTGAGGTAGATTGATTCCCAACTTTCTGAGGAACCACCATATCGATTTCCATAGTGACTGTCCAAGTTTGCACTCCCACCAGTAATGGAAGAGTGTTTCCCTTGCTCCTCATTTTTACCAACATGAGTTGTTACTTGTGATACTGATTTTAGCCATTCTGACATGTGTAAGATGGAATCTCAAAGTAGTTTCAATTTGCATTTCCCTGATGACTAAGGATTTTGAACATTTCTTCAAGTGTTTCTCAGCCATTTGAGTTTCCTCTATTGAGGATTCTCTGATTAGATCTATACCCCATTTTTAAAATTAGGTTATTTGGGTTTTTGATATCGAGTTTCTTGAGTTCTTTATATATTTTGGATATTAGTCCTCTATCAGAATGGAGTTGGTAAGAATCTTTTCCCATTTTGTAGGCTGTCACTTTGTCTAATTGACAATATCCTTTGCCTTACAGAAGATTTTCAGATTCATGAGGTCCCATTTAACTGTTGACCTTAGTGTCTATTTTATTGGTGTTCTGTTCAGAAAGTCGTCTCCTATACCAGTGAGTTCAAGGCTATTACCACTCTCCCTTCTAACAGGTTTGATATGTCTGGTGTTATCTTGAGGTCTTTGATCCACTTGGACTTGAGTTTTGTATGATGATAAATATGGATCTATTTGCATTCTTCTACATGCAGACATTCAGTTTGACCAGCACAATTTGTTGAAAATGCTGTCTTTTCTCCATTTTGTATTTCTGACTTCTTTATAAAAAATCAGGTGTTCATATGTGTGTAGATTTATGTCTATGTCTTAGATTTGATTTCATTGATCAATATGTCTGTTGTTATGCCAATACTATGTGGTTTTTTATTACTATAGCTCTGTAGTACAACTTGAAATATGGAATGGTGGAGCATCCAATAGTTCTTTTATTGTTCATGATTGTTTTAGCTATTCTGCATTTTTTGTTTTTTCCATATGAAATTCAGAATTGTACTTTCAAGGTCGGTATAGAATTGTGTTGAAACAATTCTTCACAGACATGGAAAGAATAATACTCAATTTGTTTTTGGTTTGGTCTTTTCATATTATCCCAGATTTCTTGGATGTTTTGTATCAGGAGGTTTTTGGATTTAACATTTTTTGACCAATGTATCCATTTCTTCTATCATATTTCCTCTATGGTATCTTCAATGCCTGAGATTCTCTTTTCCATATCTTGCATTCTGTTCATGAAGCTTGCCTCTATAGTTCCTGTTTGAATTCCTAAATTTTTCCTTTTCAAAATTCCTGCTTGTCTTTTCTTTATTGCTTCTATTTCCATGTTCAGGTTTTGAACAGTTTTATTAGTTTCCTTTAGCTGTTTGTTTGTGTTTTCTTTGCTTTCTTTAAGGGAACTATTCACTCCTTCTCTAAGGACCTCTATCATTTTCATATAGTCGGTTTTAAGGTCTTCTTGTGTTCCAGCTGTGTTGGAACAGTAAGGACCTGCTGTAGTAGGATGACTGGCCTATAGTGGAGACATCACCCTGGCTGTTGTTGATTGTATTTTTAAGGTGGCATCTCAGCTTCTGGGTGTGGCATGATTAAAGGTCTAGGTACCAATATATTGGGTGGGTGTTTCGTTTCTTGGGTTCTCTTTCCTCTCTGGACTTTCAGAGTGTGATGGCTGTGTGTTTCCTGTTTTCCTGACCAGTTCAGCTTGTGTATTCACAGTGAATGCCTGCTGGTGTTGGAAGCTGGGTAACTGGGATGAGTTGGGGATAGGAAGATTGGAGGAGAAAGTCTTTGTGATCTGTTGGGGAGGGGGTCAAGGAGGAAGATTGTGAAGGCCTAGACTTTACAGGCTCCATTTTAGAGAAAGGGCCACCATCTTGGATCACCTGCTGTACTCAGTTCCAGGAAGAACCTCAGGAATGTGTCATGACAACTTGAATGGATACAGAGCAGTATCCTCCTGCAGACATCCTGTCTGTGGTTTATGGACCTTGAAGATATCTAGATAATCCTGCTGAGCAGTCCAGATAATCCTGTTCAGCAGGTTGTGGTTCCCCACCAAAAGTCTAACCCAATTGTTTCAAATGTGGTTTCGCACCACAAAGTCTAGACCACTAGTTTCAAAAAATCACCTTTCCCATATGCCTTCTACCTAGTCCCAAGCATGTAATTCCCGGCTTGTGGTTTTTCCCTATAAAAACTCTCTACACCTGGGCTCGTGGCCGCTGCCACATTTCCTTCCATCTCCTGTGCAGTGGCCCAGGTTGAACCTGAATAAAAGGACCCTTGTGTTCTTGCTTGCTCTTTAAACCTAAGCTTAATTTCTCCCTTTTTCTGAAATTCAATTTAGGCTCACATAATATTAAACATTTACCAGACCGCTATAAAATCAGCAACATATTGTCCCTCTAGGGGTAGGATTTCATAACTTGGCATCTTTAACTATTTACAGTAGCATGCAAAAACTGTAGATGTTTATATTTCAAATACTTTTCACTGGGACTCCTGAGTTTTGAAATTATAGCTCAGAGGTCTTCTTTACCTCAGAAACTATTGTTGTGGAACTTTGTCTGGAATATAGAAATTCAGATGTAGAGAGAAGAAACATGACTCATTGGGAAAAGTTTTTAAGGAGATGTTTCCTAAACATTTCTAAGAAATCTTTTCCTAGACCCTAAGAGTGAAGATAACTTTACCTGTTTCCTATAGCTTACAACAAAGGCTAAACGTAGCGAAGTTCCTGTGTGTAGTTCTAATTGGAGACTACATTTGCTAACTCCCATAGATTTGCATCAGTATTTTTGCACCTGTAGTCAAGTAGTCAGGATGATTTCTAGGTTTGGTCAGTGTGCTACATTATTTGTCTTAAAGAATTAAACATATGCATGCAATTAAATGAATATAACTTGAAATTGGAGATCACTTTGGAACTAGAAGCATCCGCATGCAGAACTGGCCCAGAAACATGTAGCATAAAGTGGAGACCTCTAAAAGGTAGAGGTTCTCATATTCTGCCTCTCTTTTTCTCCAACCTTTTTTAAAAAAATGTCTAAGAATAATCTGTGTTTTCTGGAGAGTCTGGTAGAGAAAATAGTCACCCCTTTACTGCCCATAGGATAACCATCCTCTCCTAGCGATCAGGAAGATTCTCCTCAAATGAAGAGGAGGTTTAAAAGAGATGCATGGAAGTCAGATTAACACTGCTGGATGAGATGCAGCAGATGAGTTGGTCCTTTGGTTCTCCTAGGGCTGTGAGTGTGGGAGGAGAAGCCTCAGTGCTGGTGTGTTCTCACTCATCTTCACACCTGGGTTCTCCTAGGGCTGTGAGTGTGGGAGGAGAAGCCTCAGTGCTGGTGTGTTCTCACTGATCTCTAGTTAAGAAGATGGGGATTGAAGAGACTGAAGACACAAAGATTCCAGGAGTGAACACAACTTTATCATTTTCCATAACCTGCAACAAAGGCTAAAAATAGACCCACAAAGGGGAAAATGTATGCACATCGCCGCCTTCTGTCCCAGGTCTCATTATTCTTATTGTTTTGTATTTTACTCATTTAGCTTCTCAAAAACTGGGACCCAGGTGTGGTGGTACATTCATGTAACCCCAGTTCTCAAAAGATAGAGCCAGGATGATCATGACTTTAAGGTTAGCCTAGGATACATAGACATACATTGTCTGAAAAAAAAAAAAGCCCACTATTCCAGGAAAAGACTAGGAGGCACAGAGGAAGGGAGATGGACAGGAAGACTTGATAAATATTGAAGAACCTGGGGGTGGAATTAACCCTAAGGAGAAGACTAGCCATCAGAAGTCAATCATATCTTTCATTTGCTGCTATGTCCACAGCCAATAGTATAGTGTCAATCACATGAAAGGCCATCTATAAATATTTCTTGAGTGAGTTAATGCATTAATGAAAACTTGGTCAAGAAATTAGGAAAGTCATTTCTGAAATGTCCTGTAGTAAAATAAAGTCTAATATTGTAGGTCATGTGCCAGTTGTCAAGTCATTGGTTTTGAACCCTAAATCATTTTTTCCCTGCTTTGCAATACTGAAGACCAAGACTGCAAGTAACATTCTGCCAGTAAGCACTCCATTACTATAAACAGACATCCAGTGTGTGGCTGACTGTGAGTGGCTGTGGGGACCCCCTCCACTTTTTCCCCCAGGGTACTCTTGAGCTGGAAGAATTGAGGAATATGTAGATAGAAATATAGAGGAGAGAGACAGACAGAAAACACAGGATAGCCTCGGGAGGGCCTGGGTCAAAACCCACCAGCCCCTTCTGTCTCTACTAAAGGACTTTTAAAGGAATGCTAAGGGGTGAGGCAAAAGACCTCCCCACAGCACAGCCAAGTGCAGACAATCCCAGACACCTGGTGACTATGCACATGGTCAAACCATCCCCTAATGCAGTCCTTCTGTGTAAAGCAAGCTCAGATCTCACTAGAAAACCTTTGTGGGCTCCCACAAGTGGCACTCACCCTTCCCCAGATCCAAATGAACCTTATGAATACCCCAGCTGGCCACTTCACAGTGAGTCAGGGCTGCACTTCAGCACTTAGCTTTTCATGGACATTCTGGAGGTGACTTGTTTGCAACTCTCCAGCACCTCCATAAGTGACTTCCTAGGAGGGGTAGTTTGTCTTATCTGGCTCCTCTGCTGGCTTCCCACTGAGTCTTACTGATGCTCCATTGAACAGCCTCTTAATGAGCTTCCTTAGCATCTCTGCAGCCAATCCCATGCTGGGAACATGTCAGCAAGCCACTGTCACTCAGTAAATATGCACAGCTCTGCCTAGAGGCTAAAGTCTCAGCCAAGGAATGGGGCTCTTTACCTTCTGATCCTTCCTTGAGTTTTTTGCCTCCATCTTTGCAGACCAAATGTCCCGTTGCAAGTTCATCATTCTATGCATTAACATTCCCTGTTCAGACTGACTGACGGTGGTTTCTTACATAAACAGTTTGGGGGGGGGGTTGGTGGGGTAGATCTCCCATTCAAGACACCAGCTCTTTTTCCCTGCAAAGTGTCTTCCATGTCACTTCTCTTCCTATCACCAAAGCCACCACATACCAGACTCAAGGAAAGAACGCTTCATCATTGAAGACCAATTTCAGACTTTGCTGATGGAAGGGATAGGTGTTCTTCATACAGTGTCTGGATGATTCTTCAGTGATCATGGAAGACAAACAATATAACCTACCAATAAGCAAAGTACCATCCTTAAAATTGGGGTGGAGCTAGACTAGAGAGGTATGATCATCTTTCAACAAAGTCACTGTGTCCGTGCAGGAATCACTGAAATCCAGAGAAAAGGAATGTCATTATGGAAACAAAGTAGAACAGTGATTTAGGGAATAGAAAATAGCGCATTTCAAACCTTACTGTGGGGATTAAATATTATCTCCTTGATAGCAGCCATTTTAGGCATTTAATTTAAAAAGTGCTTACAGGAGACAGACTGTTCAGACTAAAATAATAGAAATGGACCTTGCTTTGCCCCCTGGTATATCTGAAGTAATAATTAGGCCATGCTAATGAATGAAACTCAGAATGGCTCCAAAGCAATTGATAGTACAATGTGCTCTGAGTTACTTTATTTATTGACAATCTAACGGAATCTGCTTCCCAGGCAGATGAAATTCTGAAACATCGTACTTTGTTATTTTTCCCCAGTGGCTTTTAAATTAAACTTTGCAGTGTGTCACAGCCATCAGCATCCTCACCATTATCATTATCAGCAAACATTCTGTGCAGACCCGCTGGGTACACAGCACTGAGGGACTCATTTAGGGCAAAGAGCAGTAATTTCCTGCCCTTGAGACACTAGAAGGGTAATTATTTATTCTGTATACTGCACTCATGTACTCATGAAGGGACAGGAGGTCTTGGAACTGATCACTCTGACTTTTTCATGCAACTCCATCCTCATTAAACAGTAACAGCAACATTGCTAGATTCAGTCTTTTTTTTTTAAGATTATAAAATAACACAACATTAATGCATTTCACAAGAGCTAAATAGAACATCAATTACAGGATGAAAACTAATGCTTTCCTAAAAATATCAATGAACATCTGCTTAATGCTTGCTAATTGGTGTAAGGATAATTGCATCCCAAGATTATTCTAAGCAGTACTCACATGAATACAATACTTCAAAGATGCAGACATTGGAAAGCAGACAGTTAAGTGTTCATGCCAAGAATCAAAGTTTGATTTTGCTCCAAAGTCCCATGCCATTCACCGTTGCATATGGTGCTTCTGAACCTTGATCTTTCCATATCACTCTTCTAGTGGATATCACTGCCAGAAAGGGGTGTTGTGTGATATTTTGTTTGTGTTCTGACAAATAAAGCTTGCCTGGAGATCAGAGGGCAGAACTAGCCACCAGTTAACCACAGAAGCTGAGTGGTGGTGGCTCAGGCCTTTAATCTCAGCACTTGGGAGGCTCACACCTTTAATCCCTGCACTTGGGAGGTGGAGACAGGAAATGATAAGGTGGGGCAGAGACAGGATCTGGGCCCTTTTGGTTGAGGATTCATAGAGGCTAATTAGGATCATACTTCAAAGGTGTAGGACTCTTCAACACCACATTTTATATTCTTTTGTGTTCTTACCAGATTTATCTCTTAAAAAAATAATTGGGGCTGGATACATTGGTAGATGTCTATAATACCCACACCTTGGAAGCTGAGGCAGGGTTATCCTGAGTTCAAGGCTGGCATGAAATACACAATAAAACTTTGTTAATGTACTCCTTAATGTATATCTGGGAAAGAAATGGTGGATATTTTTGAATTGGCTTCATAAAAAGTCCTAAATATGTTGTTATATGTGCGTGATCCAGATGATAGATGTGTGTGTGTCTATTCCATAAGTCAGAGACATAGGTATCATTTGAACATTCTAAAATTAGTGTTATAGATGTTCCCTTTGCTGGTCTCATCTATAATAGTGTAGTAACCATCCTTATAAGTGTAGATTTGTAGAAATATGGAATTGGAAGAAATAGCCCTAGTATTAAATGTTGGGTGAAAAGTTATGTATAACAATTTCTTTTTGTGTTTTTCAATGCTAGGAACTGAACGTAGGGCCTTGCACATGCTGGGCAAGCACTCTCCCACTGGGCAGTATCACCAGTCCCTACAGTAATACTTCTTTTATCCCCTGAAAGGCTACACTCTGACTTCTTATAAGTCTAAGTATTACATCATCAGTAGATGTGTGTAGTATTTACTCAGGATGCTTGATTATCACTTAGTCAATTGAATCTGTGTCAGATAAGTAAAGGAAAATAATTACTTTTTTTTCTTGATTTAGGATGAAATCAACTTCCAAATAAAATTATCTTGTATCCTATAAATGACTTCTTCCACAAAGCCAGAGTCCTTAATCTTATCCTTATCTTTAGTTCACTTAGTAAGATACCCACAGATCTGAAATCATAGTGATTTTGTTTTAAGGATTCTGGAAGTTACCTCTACTTTCCTTTGTCTAAAGTTATCTATCACCTGTTGGTCATGAAATGATTGGCTGTGTAACATACCCTTGTGGCTTCCATGTCTGAAAGGCTCTGGATTCGTGCAATACTTTTCTCTCGTAGCAAAAACCTTTTATAAGATGGATAGTGAATAGTGGGCCTTGGCTAGATTCTTCCTGGATCTGTAAGTGTGCTTCATTCATCTTTTCCTACCACCATATCCAACTCCTCCCAAGGTAACTCCTGAAATAAAAAAGATTTAAGAAGATGGACTTTGGGTGTTAATGTGTCACTGCCTTTATGAAGCTATGGAGTTACTTTCAGCCTTGAGCAGCCAGGGCGGCGGGAATCAAAGCTTACCTTCTCTTCTCTCACGCAGCTTGGTGTATGGTTAATATCTGTCACCTACATTATTCTCACAATGTATAAATATTTGAAAGCGAACCATAATTCCTTGGTCTAGCAAGCACTGTGCTTGACATTTATAAAACTCAGTAATTCCTTTGAAGGAGTTAAGAATGATAAGGAAGGAAAATTAATTGGCTTCTTTGCTTACTGGAAAGAATAGGCTACGTCACACAGCAGGCAAATGACAAGTGAGTATCACAGACTTGCTTATTGTTTCATAAATGATTTTTTCTCAGGATGATATGTACACATAGCTTAAATATAAAGTTTTTAAAATTGAAAATTATATTGGGTGTGCAGGGAGGGGTGCACCTACCGTGGTGCAGGTGTGAAGGTCAGAGAACAGCTTTATGGAGTGGGTCCTCTCCCTCCATTATGGAGTGGGTCCTCTCCTTCCACCCTTATGTGGCACTAGGGATTGTACTTGAGGTACCAGGTTTGCACGGCCAGTGTGTTTACTCACGAGCCATCTCACGGCCCAATATCGAGTCTTGTAAGGAAAACAAGAGCAACAAAACAACACGGATTTCTCCCCTCTTGGAAGCAATCTTTGCGTCAGTTTTGGTACTTATTTTGGTGTTTCCTTTTGGTGCCATTTCAGGAAGTTTGCCCTTCAGGCTGCATTTACTGACTTCTCTGAATGTCTCTCCGCATCCTTTCCTGCCGTCTCCACGAAATAGTCGCTTCCCTCCCATCATTCAATAGACTTTCACTGAATCAGCACAGCTGTGCAAACAAACTCTAGCTGCAATGTAGCACTTATTTTGACTTCTTTCCTGGGGTTTAATTATGTATTTATTGTTTATTTTGTTGTTGTTGTTGTTGTTGATGTTGTTGCTTCTGCTGCCCTTTGCTTCGTTTTCTATGCACTTTACTTTCATTTACTACTAATTCAGCCCCACTATCTTGGCATTTATCTTCCTCTTTACATTTAGAAACAACTGAATCCTGTCCACTTTCTCTTCCTAAAGAAGTCACCTTGGGAAGCCTCTGGCATGCTCCACAAGAAGATGGCTAGCTGCCGGGTGGTGGTGGTGGTGGTGGCGGCGGCGGCGGCGGCGGCGGCGGCGGCGGCGGCGGCGCACGCCTTTAATCCCAGCACTTGGGAGGCAGAGCCAAGCAGATCTCTGTGAGTTCGAGGCCAGCCTGGGCTACAGAGTGAGTTCCAGGAAAGGTGCAAAGCTACATAGAGAAACCCTGTCTGGAAAAACGAATAAAAGAAGAGGAAGGGAAGGGGAAGGAGGAGGAGGAGGAGGAGGAGGAGGAGGAGGAGGAGGAGGAAGTTGGCTCAAACTCACAATGCCTCTTTGGTTCTGGATCTTTCATTCCTCTAGGTTGGCTGTCCTGTACCTGAAGAGCTTGCTTCCTCTTCTTTTCCCCTGTTAGGTCAAGTGGAGTATTCAGGGCAGTGCTTTTTGAGGCAGAACGCTTGGGGAGTCTGTGTTCTGAAACTCACTTTCCTGAAAGCATCTTTATCCTCTTCTTGCCCTTGGTCAATAGTTCGAGGGTCATGCTTTAGTACTTTGTAGCTTATGGTGCTGATGCTGTAAAATTTCAGAGTATTTTGATTTTTATTCATTTACATATTATTTTTTCCCCTTTCAAATACTCAGCTCTTCTCTTTCAAGTTGTCCTCAGTGTGAGTCTGCTTTCTCTGTTCCATGCAGTCCATCATTGGGCTCTCCTAACAGGAAAAGTTCACATATCTAGAAATGATTTGATTTATTGATCATTTGTTTTCTTTTGAGTTTGTGTAGTGTTCAGATATTTCATTTTTCAAGTCAATGCTCAGCTTTCTTTTATATTTTATGTATCTTCCTTTTAGCATTAATCTTAGATTTACTCAGCATTTATATTCTAAGTACTTTATTGTATTTTAGCTATTACATATTATTATATAATAGTATATATTATATAATTATTAAAATAGTTATGTTTAGTTGTTAGTATATTGTACATAGTCTAGATATAATTTTTAAAAAGGCCTCTTTATTTTCTAAATATCACTTTTCATGACTAAAACATATTCTGGAAGGAGTACAGAGAGAGTGAGATAAGATAAAGTGGGTAGTGAATAGTATAAAAATACAATATACATTTATGAGATTTCAAAGAATAAGTCAGTTATAGTGCTGATTAACAGAACTAGAATCAGAAGATGGCTCAGTGGGTAAAGGCACTTGTAATTAAGTCTGAGAACCGGATTCATCTCCCATGATCCACAGGGTGGAAAGGAAGAACCAGTGCCCAAAGTTGTCCTCAGAGCTCCATACACATGCTGTGACACTTGTGCACATGCATGTGTGTGCACACACACACGTGCACACACAAACACACAAATATAGTAAAGGTTAAAAATGTCTTCTTTGTGATTTGTGAGTAGGTAATACTTGGGCACTGGGATTTGCTTTGTCTCCTTTGCTGCTTCCAGATCTTCATTATATTCACTTTTAGAAATTAAAATATATATATACTTCTTTATCTGTTCTCAGCATTTTATTAAGCACCTTTTCTCTGATGCATGGCAATCTTCATGTGTTTGTATTTCCATGTGGGCAACAAGGATCTGGTTGGCGATTTTTCCATAGTGGGAGAATATGGTTTTTACTAAAGATGATTGTCAAGGCTATGTGGATGGAACACCCTGACGTTACCAATTTTCTCTTTTACTACTACAACTGTGGTCTCGGGATCACCAGAGAGGAGTCTGCATCTCCTCTTCATAAGTAGGAAGTTAGAAAAGAAGGGCCATTGGGTAAAGAAGGTACATATATTTTAGCCCACAGCATAAAGACAATAACTCTCACTTCTCCAGATTCTGTCTCTTTGCATCAGTAATCTGAGGAATAATTGCATAACTACTTCATAAAACTAGGGTAAAATGTAAATGAGTCAAAATAAGTAAAAGATTAGAAAATACCCCTTGCATAGTAATGCTGCAGAACTGTAGCTGTCATTAGTTTCCTCTATTTGGAAGTCTAATGATCCCACAGTAAAAATAAAGTTTAATTATCCTACAGTAAAAATAAAATTTAATTATCCTACAGTAAAAATAAAATTTAATTATTTGTTTGCTTTTTAAAAATTTACATCCTGGGGGTGAAGTATGTGAAAACGTGACTATTTACTACTGGAGCAGACTCTCCTATTATGTTGGAGAATGGGCCCAGAGGCTTGGGATTGCTAGATTAGTGCTCTACCAAGGGGCTGTGTCCTTTCAAACAGACACACCACTCTTCTCTACTTCCTCAGGATGTTGCCATCTATTCTTGAAACTTAGGTAGATATCAGGATTGTTCTTGGTTTTCCATGTAGCCAGCTTACACTTGATCTTTTTTTTACAGTTGGCAAGTATTTTTATTAGTAACAGCAAATAACAACTATTAAATTCTGATTTTGCTATCTAGTATAAAATGCACTTAAGCACCAGATTCAGCCTATTATGCAACCATCTACAAAGATTACTGAATTTGAGACAACACTCATGGTGCATATGAAGCCAAGGCATGTGCTGGCTCATGGTTGTTAGGTCCCGATACCCTTGAACCTCTGTCATGGGTACTTGTGAAGGGGGGAACGTGAAGGCCTAGACTTAACTTTACAGGCTCAGGAATATGCCATGACAACTCGAACGAATACAGAGCAGTATCCTCCTGCAGACATCCTCTTTGTGGTTTATGGCCCTTGAAGATATCTAGATAATCCTGCTGAGCAGTCCAGATAATCCTGTTCAGCAGGTTGTGGTTCCCCGCCAAAAGTCTAACCCAATGGTTTCAAATGTTGTTTCGCGCCCAAAGTCTAGACTTGATTTTAATGGTGCTTCTAGTATTTTCTTTTTACTTATCAAAATTGTATTCTTTTTCCCCCCGTTCTTCACATTTTTATGAATATACATCTTCAGAATTATCTTTATTATTGCTTTAATGAAGTCAAGAGGAAATAAAAGTGAGTGTTCTGTGAGACTTTTCATCACTGTGACAAAAACATGTCATAAACGGCTTAAGAGAGGTTTATTTTGACTCAGTTTCAAGGATTTTGATCCACAGTCTTTAGCTTGTTGACTCTGAACCCATGATGAACCAGAACAACATGGTGGCAGGAATGTGTGGTAGATGCTGCTCACGTCGTGGTGGATAAGAAGTAGAGAGGAGTGCATTATAAGACCCAGTGCCCAAGGACATCCCCTAATGATGTACTTTATCACCTAAGCCCCACCTTTTAAAGTTTCACCTTTCAAAATGGAGTCACCAGGTGGGGATCAAGAATTTAATACGTGAGACTTTGAGGGGACACAGCATGTCTAAAGCATAACACTGTCTGTGTTCCATCATTATTTTTATCCCAAAGTACCTAATTGTGTGTGTGTGTGTGTGTGTGTGTGTGTGTGTGTGTGTGTGCTAACACCAATGTAAACGCTTTCAGCTCAGCCATTTCTATTAACTATTTTCAGATTATAGAACCTGAGAATATAAGGATATATAGCCACTTCTATCTATGAACAGCATCTTGCCAGATTCATGATATTCTTCTGCTTGCCTTTGCACCTGCTCCTAAGGGATCATGTAAAGAATGAAAGGTTGGAGACTGGAAATTGCAGTGTGGCAATAGGAGTGAGGAAATACGTTCCATCCTCTCCAGTATCTTCTAATATTTGTTGATACTATATTGCAGTTTTGCCATCATTGAAGAGGAAATTTCCTCTTGTCATGTCCTATTTTAGTTGAAGACAGCATCCCCAAGGTTAAGGGCTTTTTCAGTTTTTTATCTTCTGAAACTTTCACACTGACAGGCGAATAGATTACCCTGAATACTGATGAATGAAGAATACTGAATCTTCTCATTCCCGTAGATATCGCTTTCAGGGCTGCATTAAGGGCTGTACCATACTTTAAAGAAATTGGTTAGTGGCTATTGATTTTGGCAACGCTAACATATGCTTAAGTACATGACCTTGATCTCACCTAATTTCTTCACTTCAAACTCAAATTGCTGTGGATCACTCCACGGCTGATTCTGATATGACGATTAATTTTACACGTTGCAAAAACATGGATGAGTGGGAGATTCATCTCAGAGTTTAAGTGAAAATTACTAATTTAAGTATGGAGAAAAGAAAACCTCACTATGACCTGAATCCTTGCTCAGCTGATGCTATTTATTGCAAAATAAAGAGTGGTTATTAGAAAAGAAAATCTAGAGACAAGACATTTAGAAGGGAAAGGTGAAATGAGACAAAAGCAATAAATCGCAAAGAAAATGACAGAACAGCAGTGTACAGTTTGAGAAATAGAGGAACAAAGTTACTGATGAAAAATGAGACTGTTTCCAAAATTTTTTTCTTTTAAAGAGAACAGGTGCTTTAAAGAGAACAATGTCTAAACATTGGAATGTAGCTAGAGTTTTCCTGCCTGGCCCACAGTCAGGACAAATCTTTGTCACCCGCCAGTCCCACAGCCGCTCAGACCCAACCAAGTAAACACAGAGACTTATATTGCTTACAAATTGTATGGCCATGGCAGGCTTCTTGCTAACTGTTCTTATATCTTAAATTAATCCATTTCTATAATTCTATACCTTGCCATGTGGCTCGTGGCTTACCGGCATCTTCACATGCTGCTTGTCATGGCAGCGGCTGGCAGTGTCTCCTCCCACCTTCCTGTCCTCTCAATTCTCTTCTCTGTTAGTCCCACCTACACTTCCTGCCTGGCCACTGACCAATAAGTGTTTTATTTATTGACCAATCAGAGCAATTTGACATACAGACCATCCCACTGCATTGGAACCATACCAACCTTGACAAACTTCCTGAGAAAGGACATTCCCACATTCAGCTATGAACACCTGATGGTGCTGGAAGTCAGTGTTGGTTTTTCAATGATCTAGCCTGTGTTCCAGACACATAGTGGCTTCTTGGAGAAGGGATAGTGGCACAAATTCAATGTTAAGCATCTTTTTTTTTTGCTCTTAAGAATGTTGCATTTCTAATAAAATGTGAAGAACATATGATTGTACTTATTTTTTAAAATAAATGTAATAAATTAAACAAACATTAAGGGGAAGGGAAAGTTGGGGACTTTGTTAATCTCTTTGGCAGGGAGTTGTGTTTGTTCACAACTAATGGGCATTTGTATTTTCCTTAGGTTTTTTTTCCTACTAATGATGCAGTTATGAGCATTTGTTTTATATGAATTATGTTTTCTTCAATCTTCAGCATTTCAAGTAAAATGTTTGTGTAGTACTTGAAAGACATTTTCACTCTTTAGAATGAGTAACATCTTTAAAAAAAATCATAGTAACTTCCCCAACCAATAACCTCTTTTTTTTTGTCAACTAAATTGACTATAAATGTGTAGGTTCATTGCTGGTGATGCCCTAAATGCCTATATTTGCAAGAGCACACTCCTTTGTTAATTGCGGTTTGCAGTTTTGAAGTCAGGTAGTATAACTTCTTTATGTTTCTTTGAAATCATTTTGTCCATTTTAACTGTTTTTAAAAGTCTTTGCAAGTTCATAATTGACTGGCCTGTTGATTTACTTTTTAAAAATTAGGTTGAACTTGAGTAGGGATTTTATTGAATCTGTAGATCCATTTGGGAAGAATTGCCATCCAAAACACTACTGAGAGTTCCATTTTATAGACATGGTCTATCTCCACCTTTATGTAGTTTTCTTAAAAAGTTCCCAACAATATTTTGTAGTTTCAGTGAACAGGCCTTCTTATACTTTCATTATGTTTGTCCCTAATCTGTACATGACATAGCTTATGCCCACTTCAACTCACAGAAGCTGTGGTTGCCCACACATAATCAAGCCAGTCAAAAATCCAGCATGGATGGAGGAAGGGCTCTGTGGGTCCCATGCTAACTGAGAAGCTATGGGGAGTTGATGGCCTCTGAGGGGAGTAGCTTTTTGGGACATGGGGAATATAGCTGCTGATAAATTGCTCATGCTTCAGTGGATGGGTCCACACACATTGACTTAATTGGATTCAGGGGGCTATTAGTGATGATGATGATGATGATGATGATGACAATGATGATAAAGGACATCAAGTTGGGAGAAAGATGAATTGGTGCTTCCCAATGGGAGTTTGAGTGTGGTGATAGGGAGTGGGTATAATCAAAGTACAGTGTATACAGGTAAGAAATTTTAAAAGAATAAATAAAAATGTTATTAACTTTTTTCTAAGTATTTTAGTTTTTTGATGCTATTGTGAATGGAATTGCTTTCTTTTGCAGATTTTTGGTTATTTATTACTAATGTATATATATATATATACATATATAATTATTTGTATGTATTAATCTTGTGTTCTTTAACCTTGTTATGTACACTTACCATTCTAGTTTCTATATATAGATACCTGAGATTTTTGTTTTTACAAAGATCATGTCGTCTGACCATAAAGATAATTTGAATTTGTTTTTCTTCTGTTATTTCACTGACTAGAATTCTATGTATAAGGTTGAATAAAAATAGTAAGAGCAAATATCCTTGTTTTGTTTTCAGTCTTATCAAAAAATATTAAGTCTTTCATCATCAAGAATAATTTTGGCCTTAGAGCTACCTGCAGATTCCCTAAGGAGCAAATTAAGAACATTCCCTAATCATCTTTACTGGCTGAGGGTATTCATAAAGTTTAATAACTGTTGTGCCCTGCCAAACACTTTAACACTCATTGAGAAGGCCAAATCTGTCCTTTATTTATATTGCGTCTTAATTAATTAATTTATTTTTGGTTTTTTGAGACAGGGTCTCACTGTGTAGCTCTGGTTGTCTTGGAACTCATTATGCAGACCAATCTGGCCTCAAACTCACAGAGACCCACCTGCCTCTGCTTCCCAAGTACTGGAATTAAAGGCGTGCGGCACTATGCCCAGTCTAAATTTATTTATTTTTCTTTTTTCCTTTTTAAAACTTATTTATTCATTTTTAAAAGGTTTTTTTTTTTCATTTTACATACCAATTCCAATTCCCCCTCCCTCCCCTTTTTCTGCCCCCCCTCCCCATCCCATTCCATCCCCCCCTCATCCACTCCTCAGAGAGGGTAAGGCCTCCCTTGGGGAGTCAACAAAGTCTGGCATACTAAATTGAGGCATGACCGAACCCCTCCCCACTGTATCAAGGCTGAGCAAGGTATCCCACCCTAGGGAATGTGTTCCAAAAAGTCATTTAATGCACCCGGAATAAGTCCTGGTCCCGCTGCCAGGACCTCTCCAAACAGATCTAGCCACATTACTGTCACCCACATTCAGAGGGCCTAGTTTGGTCTCATGCATGTTCCCCAGCTGACAGGCCAGAGTCCATGAGCTCCCACCAGTTTGGGTCAGCTGTCTCTGTGTTTTTCCCCATCATGATCTTGACCTTACCTGCTCCTGTGATCTCTCCTCTCTCTCTTCAACTGAAGTCTAGGAGCTCAGCCCAGGGCTTGGTTGTGGATCATTGCACCTGCTTCCGTCAGTTTTATTTGATCAAATTCTTTCGCTTCCCCCAACTCCTCCTAATTCCTCTCCAAATTTCTATCCACCCAACTTTGTGTTGTCTTTCTCTCTCAAAACACAAAAAGCAAAAGCAAACAAACAAACAAACAAACAAAAACAAACAAGCAAAACCCTCAGTAAAACAAAAATGTTGAATATCTGGGATAAATTTTACTTGTTTATGGTGTATAATCCTTATATGTTTCTGGATTCCATTTGCTAATATATTAAAAGAGATTTTGGTATATATTTCTATTAATGACTTTAGACAATTTTTGGTCGATTTTTTGCTGTTGGAATAATATTTGTCTTATGAAATGAAATAGAAGCTATTCACTTAAACCATTTTCCGGAAAAGTCCTATTATACAAATATTGCTTCTTCCTCCACAGTGGGTTCTTCAGAACCAACAATTGACTTTGTATAGAGAGATTGCAATTGTATGCCTTTCCTTCACAAATGCCAGTTTTTATCCCATTTGCTTTGAGGAAGCTTTGAAATTTTTACTTTTACAAATTTGTCTATTTAATCTATTTTTTAGTTGTAGGTACGTAATTGTTTGCGATACTCTTTTGATAGTCCCTCTTTCTTCTTGGTTCCGTTAGGGCCTACAGTGGTAGCACACTGTTATTACTAATTTTAATAATTTGTGTTTCCATTTTCGTGATCCCTTCAAATGCTTTTCAAATGATCATGTTCAGTTTCAACGGCCTTTTCTATCATGCTTTCCTTTACATTTCCAACACAAACTTCTAAATATAATTCCTTTTATTTTGAAATTATTTGCTCTTTTTTCTTCCTAGTTTCTACAACCCTGATGCTAGTTTTTCCCAATATGTTTATGTGCTAGTTGAACAGCACACATACTTGATAAAGTTAACTTTTCTTCCAAAATTTTTTATTCTGTTTAAGAGTTGCATCACTTCTATTGTTCCTCTGCTTTGCCTTTTTTCAAATCCCCTATTTTAAGTCTGTTATTGGATACACATTGCGAATCTATCAATTCTGCTATTATATTTTAAAGTCGTACTATCAGTTCAGTTTTTCTCTTGTGCGGCTTTCTCAACTCACAGTTCCTAAAGATGGAGTCATATTGGTATATTAACCTACCTTTTACTCTCTGAACACAGTTTCCTTTAACTCTTTGCTCGCACCTGTCATGTTTGCCTTGAGTCTTTCATTCTGACTCGAAATATTCCATTCTGTAAAAATAAAAGATTCTCGGTTTTTTGTCTGCCTTTAGTTCATTTCAAGGCCACTACAGAGTTCTTTTTATTATATTTTTCCAGTTTTATTATTAGTTTATTTTTGCATTTGCTGTCTTCTTCATGCCAGAACATCAAATATTCTCATACATTTCTTCTTGGCTAGTGGAACCCTAGCATACCCTCTCTATAACCCAAAATGACTCTTTTCTGGTCCAACATTGTACTCTACTCTAACTTATAATCCTAAAAACAAAAACGAACAGCAGCTGAAAAATCCATCCTGTGTCTGTCCATGTAGTCTTGCCTTACCAGTTACTGGCATTGACTAGGGAATAACAAAACTAACTCCATCAGTCTTCTTGACAATATCTCTTTCCCTTCACACCTAAGGATCATATCTCTACAATAAAGACAATAAAGTTATCTACATAGCCTCGTCACACAGCACCATGAATATTAACCAGTACGGTACAGCACATGGCTGAAAATGATGAAGCCAAATATAAACTGATAGGCGAAACACTTAAAAATCTCTGAAACAGTACTCATGCACTAAGCATACTCATTTTCTCCCACTCTTCATAATGCTTAATTAAACTTATTGTTTTATTTCAAGAATTATATAGTACACAGCACTTGCCACATATTTTAAATCTGAGAACCATGAAGGGAAGGAAATAAATTCTGAAAGTATGGGAGAGATGAGAGAGAAAACAGAGGGGTTAATGACCCACAGTGCAGCACAGTCCAGTTCACTGCAGTGTCATTTGAAGCCAGTGAGTCATTATGAGGGCTGAATCACTATTCTCATAAAAACACCAATGGAGACATTGAACAAGTTCTTTGAAATGGAAGGATACTGCATTATCATCTATCATTCCTGGTGGACCCTACCAGAAGTCCTTGAACTATAACGATAACAAATTATATTCCTCTCAGTTAATGTAGACTCTTATTTTGATATGTGTGCCTCTACCTATGATTTTTGTATTTTAAAATAACTTTGTGAAGATTAGGAACCAGTGCTGTCATATCTGCTCTAAAACATCCGGCACAGTGACGCAAATAACAGAATGCCTTACCCTTTTCTGATGATGATAAATTTAACAATACTTCCTTATAGAAACTCAAGCATATATAGAGACCAGGTCCTCTATCAATGACAGGACTATTATGTCATACAGAATTCTGGCTGAGAGAAAAAAAAGTAGTATTTTAAATTGTGAATTTTGAGAATATGACCAGAACCCAGCCTAAAGATGCTCTTCCAGGAATGTAAATGTGTGAGCAAAGTTGAAATATCTCAGTCAAATGTGGAGCTGGCTAATAGAATCATGTAGGCTATATCTGGAACACAATCTGTAAACAAACCAAGATGAGAAAAATACCAGGCAAAATCAAACCTACAATTCACACTCCCTACTTATGTCACACAAGGCTGGGCCATCAACAAAACAAAAAGTTCCAAGTGGAGATACAGACAGAAGAATGTGGAAGAAATCTGGAAATGCATGCTGAAGCCTTTGGATAATAGTCAGCTAGTGAGGACATCGTTCCACTGCAGGTAGCCCAGGAGCCTCACTAACTGAATGAAGAATTGTGAAATAGAAGGAGTGAGATTTATGGTATTATTTTATGAAAAGTAAATAGCAAAGAAATACTTTTCAAAAATTGTTTCCATTGACTTTTACTGAAGGTATTTCTACACTGATATTTACTGCTACTACTACACTACTACTACTACTACATAGAATTTATAATTTAAAAAAGTTTTGGTTGATAGCAAAATTTAGAGGAAAGTAGGGAGATTCCAAATATCCCCTCCTCCCACTTATGTACAAGTAGCTCCATTGCCAACATTTCCCAGAAAACTGCTGCATTTGTTACAAATAATGAAACTTCTATAACATTATTATCACTCAAGCACCAGAGTTCAACCCAGAGTGGTGTCTTAGTGCTATATGTTTAATGGGTTTCAACAAATGTGTAATGCCATGATTCTGTCCTTTAGTACCACAGATTTTTTCCTGTTGTAAAATGTACTGTACCCTACTGCTTCACCTCTCTCACACTATAACTTCTGGCAACTACAGATCTTTTTATTATCTAGGTAGCTTTGGCTTTTCTAGAATATAATTTTGCAGAAATTCTAGAGTATTCAGTATTTTCAAATTTACTTTTCTACATTCATTCACAGGGGCTTCAGTTGCCTAAATATTTTTATGGCTTGATAGCATACTTTTTGTAAGTACTGAATACTATACAGTCACTTATGGAAGGTTAACTTGATTTCTTCCAAGATTTAGGAACTAAAAGTAAAATGCCACAAACTTCTGCATGCAGATTTGTATAGTCATACATTTTCACCCTTTTTTGTGTGGGGTAGATGCCAATGGGTGTTCTATGGTGGGCTGTAGATGTGGGAACAGAATATTTAGTTTAGAAGAACATACCTGACTTTTGTAAAGTTATTTTCCCATTTTACTTCAGCATCAATGTTGAATGAGCATTGCTGTGGTCCACATCACTGTTAACATTTTGTAGTTTTAGTCTTAGAGATTTTAGCCATCCTTATAGATCACTGTTCCCACTCTCAACATTCCTCAGTTGCTTGTAATTCTTTGTCTAGGGTGGGAGCCCATGAGATTTCCTTATTCTATGCTAGCATGTCTATTGTCATCGTTATTCATGTCTTGTTTAGGCAGCCATGTTGTTAAAACTTCGTGGTGTAGCTGTTGCCCAGTTTATAATTGGGCTGCTTGTTTTTTAATTATTGAATTTTTAAAGTACTTTATATGTTTAAATAATAATCCTTCATCAGAATCATCCTTTGCAAGTATCTTCTCTTGATGTGTGACTTTTCTTTTTATTCTCACGACATTGTCTTTCTCAGGAAAGAAACTTTTAATTTCAAAAGTCTTCACTGATAGCTTTTCATTGTTGGTACATAAGAAATTAATTGAGTTCTCTAGAGTAATTTGTAGTGGTAATTTTCTTCTGTTATCACGTCATAACTGCCTATGAGCTCAGGAACTGGTTTGAATGATTAATTTGGATTTTCTACATAGTTAATCATATCATCTATAAACAAATTGAATTTCTTTCTTCAATAACAAGACCTTCTAATTTTTCTTATTCCCTTTTTCATTAGGTATGATTCCCTTCACTTTTGAAGGGTGATTTGGTTCCTCCCAATGACACTGTTTAATAAATTTCACCTTACTTTTATTATGACTACAAAGTTTCTGAGAACCCAGAGGTAATTCTTTTCAGTGCTGCTGTACAAGGGAAGTAAGTTCTTTCCCTCTTCTTCCAGGAATTTTTCTGTCTTGTTATCTGTAGTTTGAAAGATATACATGGGCACCACTCTCATTAGTTTCTGTGCACTATGTGTGGGCATTACATGGATTTGGTGTTCTCTGACCTTTCCCCTGGTATCTGATACTAGTTTAGGAAAGTTCTCAGTCATTTTTTTCAAATTTTTTTTTCTGATCTCTTCCTCTCCTTTGGGGATTCAATTTCTGTTATGCATATATTATTTTTCCTTGACCCACAGATTTTTGATATTCCGTTCCTTTTTCCTGTTTTCTTCTCTTTGCTTTTAAAAGTTTTACATTAACTTTTCATTTATTTAGTGGGGACGGGCATGCATGCCAAGGTGCACATATGGAGGTCACAAGACAATTTGGTTCTCTCTTTCCACCACAAGGGTCCTGGTGATCAAACTCAGGCTTTGTGTGTTTACCCACAGAGCCCTCTCACAAGCCCATCTTATTGCTTTTTAGTTTGGGAAGCATCTTCTGAACACAGAACTCATTTCCTCAACTTTGTTGAGTCTGCCAATTATCCCATCACAAATATTCTCCCTTCCTGTTACAGTGTTTCTGTGTGTAGCCAAAAGAAAAATTCTTCCTTTGAGTGTCTCCTGCTTATGTGAACTACTTGTTTTTACATGCTGTCTGTGAGGGTTAATGTTGGTTGTCAGTTTCAATGGGTTTAGAATCATGACTGAATACATCCCTGTGTCTGAAGGCATTTTTAGAAAGAGTTAAGCGAGGATGGAAGACCCAGTCTGAATATGGATAGCAACACCCCACAAGCTATAGTCACTGAATAAAGAGGAGAAAGTGAGCCACGCAGTGGCATTTACCTCACTTGACTTCTGCCTACATGTGCCATGGGCTTTCTCTCTGAGGCATGCCATAGCTGCTTCCTCTTCTACAGAAAGCTTATCATTCTCTGGTGGGTTTTAGCTGATCCTGATGACTGTACCCTTCCCCATTTCCCATTATGTCCCATGGTACCTACTCTAAGTAAGTCTCCTAACCCAACAGTTCCTAGCCATGCTACATACCATCTGCATTGACACCCACCGTAGTGTGGAGCTGGGATGTTTAGAAGTGCCCAGATAGTTCATTTCAGATACATGTACACATTTATAAACACAAGCGCATTTTAATGATGAACATAAACCTGTGAATTATGTATTTACTTGTATATTATAACCCAGAGAATAGACATTCTTGAAGTCTAGAAGATAAGACAACTGCAACAATAATAACATCATCAACCAAATGAGTCTCTAATAAACAAAACGGTAGAAAATATCTGATACCCACTAATCATTTGTCTAAATGAAGCTTTATATTTATGAGTATATTCAATAAGAATTGCTTGTTCCTCTTTGGGAAAAGCCCAAATGACCGATGACGCAGTGCAGCATGAGGGAGGAATTGAGGGCCCAGGATTAGATGACTGCTTCCATGAAGAATTCCACAGACGTTTTAGGGGCTGAGGTTGTGGTAGTGGTTGTGGACATGGTCGAGGCAGAACCATGACCATGATTGAGCCTCCTGGAGGTAATTAGAGCCAAAAACAAGGAGTGGATTCCCATCACCAAGCTGGAAGATCAAGTCCCTGAAGACGATTTCCTTACCCATTAAGGAATCCCAGATTATGGACTTTTTCCTGGGCAGATCCCTAAAGGATGAAGTTCTAAGGGTCATGCCAGTGCAGAAGCAGACTCTGGCTCCAGACGTCCAGGTTCAAGGCTTTTGTTGCTATTGGGGACTACAAGGTCATGTTGGTCTTGGTGTTAAGTGCTCCAAGGAAGTAGCCACTGTCATCTGAGGGGGTCATCATCTTAGCCAAGCTTTCTGTCATCCCTGTGAGGAGAGGCTACTGGGGAAACAAGATTGTCAAGCCCCAATCTGTTCCGTACCAGCTGTGGCTCTGTGTGGGTGCATCTCATCCCTACCCCCAAAGGCAATGGCATCATCTCTGCTCCTGTGTCCAAGAAGCTACTGATGATGGCCAGTATTGATGACTGTTACACATTAGCTAGGAGCTGCACTGCCACCCTGGGCACCTTTGCCAAGGCCACCTTTGATGCCATCTCCAAGACCTACAGCTATCTGACCCCTGACCTCTGGAAAGAGACTGTGTTCACCAAATCTCCTTATCAGGAATTCACTGACCATCTTGTGAAAACCCACACCAGAGTCTGTTCAGAGGACTGACACTCCAGCTGTGGCCAGCACAGAGGGGTTTTATATCAGAAAAATAAAGTGAATTAAGTCTGTTCAAACAAAAAAACCCACAAACCCCAAAATCTTTATTTATAGATAAAATCATATATATTATCATTAAAGGGATAT
>CABHPP010137718.1:24307-49005 GCA_902168425.1 Peromyscus attwateri | reverse complement strand
TTTTAAGACAGAGTCTAACTTTATAGTTTAGACTGGCTTCCAATTTGTGATCTTTCTGTCTTCACCATAAAAGGGATAAGAATATCATCACACCTGGTCTCAGAACTGTTTCTTGGAAGCGGCACAAGTATCACATCCTCTTTGCTTCCACTCTATTAAGTAATGTGTCCAATGGAGAAGTCAATAAGGGAATTGGGTTAGCTTACCTATGGAGAATAGTCCAGGGATTACTCCACTGAGTGACACATACTACACATATCTTGAAAATAGCTCATTGAACCATATATACACCACTCAGCTATTCTTTTAAATTGTAAATAAATTGGAGATACTAATTTGCCACAAACAACCCTGCTGACATATTTTTGCTCTTAAAAGTATAATTTCACACAAAGCTTTGACTCAAATATCTGGTCCCAGTACACATGCTACACTGTATTAGAGGGTAAAGAGATTGCTGAGAAACACTTCTTGTATAGTGTGTGTGTGTACATGAGTGTGCATGTACAAATGTGTTGCTGAGCACTTAAAATGAAGTGTCACCCTGTCTAAATGTCACAATGTCACACACACAGTCTCCCATGTTTGCCAAGTTCAGAAATCCGTTCTTTCACTGTTCAAAGCCAGAGACTGATGTACATAGTTTTCATTGTTCCTTCCACCATGCTTTAAACTTATTATTAGCCCATGTAACGTTATGTAAAGCAATAAACATGTAGGTGAAACTGATTTCTTTTAATCTCATCAAAATTAGGCCATTAACTAAGAAGCACCCCTTGGTAAGTTACAGTTATGATGATGGAAGCTGTAATTAAAAAAATAATAATTCAAGTTGATGTTACATGGGTAGAAATCTGTTTCTCTTGGATACCAGCTTCCTGCAGATCAATAAATGTTCACCAGGCACATGTGAGTGTACATTGCAGAGATGCATTAGACTTCTAAACATTGGAAACATCACAGCAGGGTTGCTTAATGGAGTAGCTTTCTCTAAGTCTCTACCCTATCGCGCAGCAGGTGAAGTTAGACCAGCTAAGAATTAAGTAGAATAAATTGCAAAATATACTATTAAACTCCACTGACCGTAAGTTTCTGGTTAACAAAAGACAAATTAAGCTAAATGTTCTTTAACTCAAAGATGGTAATTCTTAGCAAAGTAGCTGTTTCATTTCTGACAGTGAATTAATTCTCTGTGCAGAAAAGCACCCTGAGTCTTTAAAAGGAATAAGTAAATTGAAACATCTTCAGTTTATGTTTCTGTACAGTACCATTATGTAGTAGAAATGGAATTAATTATGAAACAACTTATTTATCAATAGAAAATATACTTATAGGTTTGATTAATTTTAGAACATTTCTAAACATGAACTTAAGACAGGCTCCCATATAGTACTCTTAGACAAGGTGGTAGCACTGTGGGGAAAAAAAAAAAGGTTCTTAGGGGAAGATAAAAGGGCTGATGGAGTTGAGTTCAATATGTAGTTACTGTGGTATGTGCTGGCTGAAACATAATGAGATATTCACTCCCAAGAAGAATAGAATAAATTGTATGACAATGAATCGCATCCTTTTCTTCTACTATAGTACAGCTAGACAAAAACAGCTGGAATATAATGCATCATTCTGAATGTGAATTCAATGACATAATACTACAATATTGTATGAGATCCAGAAGAAAGAAAGAAATGAAAGATGATTCAAAGCCATATTTAGTCCCTGAGAAAACAAGTGATGAGAACATACATGAAGGGGAGTGGTATGTCAACAGGGAAATAGTATATTTGCCTATAGAAGGAAGATGTGATTTCTGATAAAGTGTTTTTCATCTGCAAGGAAAAGACAAATGCAATGTATCCTATGTGATTTCACAGGCAAAATAAAGACCGAGGTAGTGGCTACAGAGAAATAGATTTGGACATTTGTGTTAAACCAGAGGAATATTTAGCAATTAAATCAATCTGAAATAAGAGGGATCAACACCTGTTTTATAATAGCTGTGTTAGAATGAGAAAGCAACCTCTCTCATCTTCTGACATGTGCAGAAAAACAAACCAGTTCTTTAGCTAAAACATTGAACTAAAATGGCCTTGAAAGCCTTTTCCAGTGATTAGTGTCATGAATCTGGGAGAAGGTATTTTAGTAGCTCTTACATCCCACAAAATAACAACAGGAAGAAAAATTTGGAGGCAGAGGGCCTTCACTAGGGACAGCAAAGGGAGGTCATGGCAGCAAAATGACTCAGGCTTGAGTTTATAGTTCACTCAAGGTCCTCAGTGATTTCCACTTGACATGTGCTCCTAGGAAGGAGGAAATGCTCCTGCTGAATTAATGGCCAACAGTCAGAAAGTTTAAAAGACATGGTGGTTTGAATGAGAATGGCCCACATAGGCTCATAGATTTGAGTGCTTAGTCAACAGGGAATGGTACTATTTGAAAAGATTAGGAGGTGTGGCCTTGTTGGAAGAAGTGTGTCACTGGGGTGGGCTTTGAGGTTTTCAAAAGCCCATGCCAGGCCCGGTGGCTCTCTCTTTTCCTGATGCCTCTACATTCAGATGTAGAACTCTCAACTACTTCTCCAGCACCATGCCATCCTGTATGCAACCATGTATCCTGCCATGATGATAATAGACTAAACTTCTGAAACTGTCATCAAGCCCCAATTAAATGCTTTCTTTTATAAGCATTTCCGTGGTCATGGTGTCTCTTCACAGCAATAGATTACTGACTAAAACAGAAGTCTTCATCAAAGTTTTGAGCTTTTAGCATATTGTGACATAGTACAATTGTTCTGTCTTAGTTAATTCTCAAATTATTACAAGAAAAATCATACTAGAGATGATAAACAACGGTTTGCGCACTTACAAATTTGCTTTCAAATGTAGTCTAATGGGATATAGGCCTGTACAATGTTGGAAAGACTGGTTATAGAAAAGGAAGCCCACAAGATAGTTGTGCTTTATATGTCCTTAGCACCATTATTAGTCTTTAATCCCAGCACTTGGGAGGCAGAGGCAGGTAGATCTCTGTGAGTTTAAGGCCAGCCTGGGCTACAGACTGAGTTCCAGGACAGGCTCCAAAGCTACACAGAGAAACCTTGTCTTGAAAAACCAAAAAAAAATAAAAAATAAAAAATAAATAAAAAAGTAAAAGTTGGAGGAGAAAACCATAATTCTTGGCTGGCAGGTACCATCCTCTACCTCCCTCACTCACATCTCAATCTCAATCAGAAATACATTTCTCCTTCTCCTGTTTATCTTTCAATAGGCTCCACTGACTGTTATATATTAATCACATACCTGAACTACAGTCCTGCAGAATTTCCATACCCCTCATCTGTATGTGTATTATGTGCTTAATTAGGGGTAGGAGCTGGGGGGAAGTGAGTTTAACACAGGATAGAAACTACATAGTTTTCATATTTTTCCTCCAGGTGGAATATGATATTTTATTCTTGTATGTGTGTGTGTGTGTGTGTGTGTGTGTGTGTGTGTGCGCGCGCGCATGTATGTTGTATGTGTATTAGATGCATGCAGCTATACACTTATATGCAGGAACAAGAAGAAGATATTATGTATCATCTTCAATTGTACTCTTTCATATTGCCTTGAGATAGACCCTCATACCACTTTCCCTAGGCTAGCTGGCCAGTGTGCTACCAAGATCTTCCTGTCTCCACTCTGAAGGTGGGGTTACAAGTACACACAGCCATGTACCACTTCATTTTTATTTTCTTATGTGGATATAGGGTATTCAAACTCAGGTCCTCTTGGTTTCATAACAAGCACTTTTATTCACTGAGTCATACCCCAAGGGTTTACTAAATTTTTTATTTTTTAAAATAAGAAAGTAATGTGGAAAGAAAAAAGAAAACAGAACACATAGATTATGTACCAACCACACAAGCTGGAAGATATGTATATATTTCATGAGACCCAAAACCAAAACAAAAATATTTCAAAATCATTTTTGAATATTTTCTAAGAGACAAGAAATCAAAAATGATAAAAGGTTAAAAGTAACACAAAAATAAATACAATGCAGAGATTCTTTAACTGATCAATTCTAGTGTTCTAATAAATAGAAGAGAATGATGAACTCAATGCCTGACACCTGGGGTTAATGATGAATTCACAAATAAGAAAAAAACATTTAAATCTCAATAAAGCAAAAACGCTCCATTTACTGATTTCAACTGTTAAGTAATATGCTTTCATGTCTTCTTAAAAGAAGGAACTAAAATAAAATTGTTATTATTAATAATTAAACTGAGACTAAAGTTTTAGGCATGATGACACATAGCTACCAGTTGTTAATAGAAACTAACTTACCACCAACGCTGCCTATGAGAAATGCAATTAAGAACCATCAGAGTCATCAAGAGACTAAGTGTGTATGAAATATAAATGTATTACAAAGATTTAAAGCAAATGTGGTCCTACAGAGGGAGTCTTGTGGCATAAAAACTATCAAAACTCTACCTTTAAATGACTTCTAAGTTTTGTCAGAACCCTAATATGGAATTAATTCCATGCAAATTAATCCAAAGTATCTATTTTGTCATATAACTTTGAGAATAGACAACTAAATAGGATAGACTTTTTTTATGAAAACATTCACAACAACCAAAGCATTAATTATTGATGGGATCATGCTAATAATTATTAAAATCATCTTAGTATGCCAACTGTGTAGGTCTACAGATGATGCAACTGTCAGTCAGGGATGCATGACTTGTAGGACTTCAGTAATTTACTGGAATGAAGCATACAAATATGATCACATTGGTGTTTATTCCTCCAAATAATTTTATTTTTAGCTGCACACAACAGCCTCCAAGAAATGGAATGCTAAAGTGACCTTTTCTTAAAGTCTGTGGTTGCTTGAATGAAATTCACCCCATAAGCTCATAGGGTGTGGCATTATTAGGAGGTGTGGCTTTGCTGGATTATGGATGGCCTTGTTGGAGGAAGTGTGTCACTGAGGGGGTGGGCTTTGAGGTTTCCTATGCTCAAGATACACCCATTGTCTCAGACTACTGAGAGTCTGTCTGTGTACCACCATGTCATACCATGATGATAATGGACTAAACCTCTGAAAGCAAGCAATCCCAATTAAATGTTTTTCCTTTGTTAGAGCTGCCATGGTCATGGTGTCTCTTCACAGCAATAGAAACTCTAACTAAAACAGAGTTTCTATTGCTGTGATAGAACACCATGACCAAATGCAACTTGGGGAAGAAAAGATTTATTTTGCTTATACTTCCCCATCACTGTTCATCCTAGAGGGAAGTCAGGGCAGAAACTCAAGGCAGGAACCTGAGGGCAGAAACTGATGAGGAGTTTCTGCAAAGTGTTGCTTACTGGCCTGCTCATCATGGCTTTTTTATCCTGCTTTCTAATAACACCAGTACCACTATGTAGCTGATGTTTTTCCTGCGTCCAACCTGGTCATGCAACTGCTCAGATCCAAGTAAACACACAGAGGCTTATATTAATTATAACTGCTTGACCATTATTAGCTCAAGCTTATTACTGACTAGCTCTTACACTTAAATTAGCCCATAATTCTTATTTATGTTTAGCTGTGTGGCTTTGTAACTTTTCTTAGTTCTGCCTTGTCATCTTGCTTCCTCTGTGTCTGGCTGGCAACTCCTGACTCAGCCTTCCTCTTCCCAGAATTCCCTTGTCTGCTTATTCCACCTATACTTCCTGCCTGGCCACTGGCCAATCAGCATTTTATTAAACCAATGTACAAAATCATTATCCCACAGCATTTCCCCTTTTTCTGTCTAAACAAAATGGAAGACAAGGCAGAACAGAGAAAAGGTACCAAGCCAAATGGCTAAACATAAAAAAGAATTGTGGGCTAATTTAAGTGTAAGCACTGGTCAGTAATAAGCCTGAGCTAATGGCCAAGCAGTTATAATTAATATAAGCCCCTGTGTGTTTACTTGGGTCTGAGCAGCTACAGAAAGCTCAGGCAGGACACAGGAAAACCTTCAACTACATTTGACTGCCCAACATGGAACAAGAGTGTCCACCTAAAACTTGAGAAAGCATTTAAAAAAAAAATCTAAAATGGAGCTAAACACAGCTTCCTAGTTGTGTCTCTCAGGCAAACTGTGAGCTACACTATGAAGAATTCCCAGTAAGTAGACTTGACCTGCAGCATGATGGATTCCTGCCACAGTACACAGAAGCATCTCCAAGTGGCGCAGTATTCTGCATGGTAGATTTAACTTCTGCTAGTAAAAAAAAAAAAGTTTCTGGGCTACATGCTGCATTGAAGGAAGCATAGACTCACTGCTTCCCAGAGTCAGCGATGAGTATGGTTCCCCCAGAGCTGGCAGGAAACATAGTTCTGCCATATTGAGAAGCTGAGATGGGTGGAGTCAACAGTCAAGGCTGCTGCTATTTGTAGTAGCCACACAGTTCAGCAGTTTAAAATCTCTCCTGGTCAGAGAAGGATTACAGGTTCACAATAAGGCAGATTCAGGTGGAATAAGACTTTAAACATTTTACAATGTGTGTAAAAATGTACATAGTCTTGAAAGAAGAATTTAAAAGGATAGACAGTTAAAGAAACAGTTTTAAAAAAATAAAATCTTTAAAGAGACAGTAAAAGTAATATAAAAATAAGCCATGTAAAGATGGAAATCACACAAAGAGTCTGGATTATATTGTCTTTGCGACTTTCAACTACAGAGAGACATTTGATTGTAAAAGCTGCTGAGTTAAATCAATATGTATATTTTAAAGATATCTTGATTTCAAAATCTATGTCTAAGGATACATTACTTTGGAAAAGAGGTTCTGCTTTTGTTTCCACAGAAGATGAGAAACTATGGATTGCTTCTAGGTTAATATGGTTTGACCAGCCAAGATGCCCTGAAAGGTCTCCAATGACACCATGGCCCAGATCATCCAATATGCAAAATCAACTTCAACCTGGCTCAAAAAATACAACATCAAAGACTATTCCAGTCAGGACTTGACCATAATTCTTAATTTTCTCAGGATCCCCGTAAGAATACAGCATCCTTTATTAGTCAGAAATAACCTAGAAAACTATGCCCAGATTCCCAAAAATGGATTATGGATGTTTGTCTTCGTTTAGGCTGATGGTTACAAATTGCTATTGGCCAAAGTCAATCTCTTTCTAAAAAAAAAAGAAAGGGGGGATATGATATAGAAATATAGGATATAGATATGACAGGAAAAAAGGGTAGATTGTTGAACCTAATTATAAAGAGCAACCTGTTTAAAATATTTTACATTGGTATAGATTTTAGTTTATTGATACAAATTTAAAGTTAATTTTGTTATAATGTATGTATATTTCTACTCTTGTTTAAGATATTATGTTTGTGCAGCTCATTTAAATTGTAATAGATAATTAAAAATACAGATTAATAATTAGTCTTCTATGATAGTCAAACTTATAGTAGTGTTAAGTTTTCTAGGTATATATAGATATAATTCAGTTAGGTAGGTAATCTTCAAATACTTCAAGGACCTACAGAATATGGCATTTAAAATGTTTTAAGAACTTTGACTTTCTGGACATTGAGACTGGCAACACCAGTCTACTTCAGAGAAGATAATGTGCATTGAAGAAACTCATTATGGAGTTTTCTTTCTTTGTGGCAAAAGTTAGCCACTGGCAGAAAAAAATGCCCTTGCTTGTTAATATGTTGTATAAACTGGACATGCAGGACCCATAGGAAGGTGACCACTGATGTTTGCAAGGCAAGATGGTCCTTCAGGTTCCTGCTTCACAGAAGAAACTGTCAGAAATCCTACAGAACATAGAGAGAAGCAACTGAGAGACTCTAGGCCTATAGGCTGAAGAATGGATGCCCTAACATTGCAGAAGAACTTTGGGTAACTATCCAGGTAGCCAGATGTCTCTGTCATTCTAAATTTTTGGAAGTTGCTTACAATGCTCTTCCTGTTTACTTAGGTAATATTATATCCTTCTGTGGTCTTTGATGTAGGTGAAGACTAGATAGTCATAATTATCCTTGGTTATGATAAAAGATAAATTAGATATGAAACTTTAGACTCACAATTATAGGATAGATAGGATATCTTCTTTAATCTTGCCAAATACAAATAGACTAGATAGAACTATAATTCTTACTTGAAAACTATTTTGTTATGTAATTTTACTATGTTGAATTTAAAACCTTCCTTTTGAATAGAAAGAAAAGGGTGATGTGGTTCTGTATGCTGTGAATGTGTATTGCTCTGATTGGTTAATAACTAAATCTGTTTGGCCAATGGTGAGGCAGAATAGTGTTAGGCAGGACATTCTAACTAGAGAGAAGTAAGGAGAAAGACAGAATAGAGCAGACGCTGCCAGCCGCCACCATGAGAAACAAGATGTAAAGGTACTGGTAAGCCATGAGCTGTAGCTAGAATTTTCTTAGTCCTGCCTGGCCCTCGGTCAGGACAAATCTCTCTCACCCGCCAGTCCCACAGCTGCTCAGACCCAACCAAGTAAACACACAGAGACTTATATTACTTATAAACTGTATGGCCGTGGCAGGCTTCTTGCTAACTGTTCTTACATCTTAAATTAATCCATTTCTATAAATCTATACCTTGCCACGTGGCTCATGGCTTACCGGAATCTTCACATGCTGCTTGTCATGGCGGCGGCTGGCAGTGTCTCTCTCTGCCTTCCTTTTCTCTCAATTCTCCTCTCTGTTAGTACCGCCTATACTTCCTGCCTGGCCACTGACCAATCAGTGTTTTATTTATTGACCAATCAGAGCAACACATTTGAAGACCATCCCACATCAATGAGCCACATGGCAGAGTATAGATTTATAAATATAAATATTATATAGGTCATAAAATGTTAATTCAAAATATATGACTGACCCACTGATCGTGGGTTTGATGATGACTTTAGATAGGGCACCAATGGTACAGTACACAAAAGAAAGAGTGTTGGATTCACTTATAATTGAATTTGTATGCTAAACAAAATATATTGAAAGGAAGAGTAACCTAAATGACAGACATGAAAAGGACATTTTCAAAAAAAAAAAATAAAATAAATATATATATATATATATATATATATATATATATATATATATAGCCAGGCAGTGGTGGCCCAAGCCTTTAATGCAAGCAATCAGGAGGCAGAGGCAGGTGAATCTATGTGTTTGTTGAGGCCAGCCTCATCTACAGAGTTGAGTTTCAAGACAGCCAGAGCTGCACAGAAAAATCCAGTATCAAAAAAAAAATACATAAAAAAGCAAGCAAACAAACAAAACGAATGATGTTTCTATTAGAAATTTTCAGTCAAACTACACAAGAACTCATAAAACTAAATAATATGGAAATAAACAATGGGATGAAAAATGTGCTAAAGATCCCATAAAACCTTACCAGTGAAGTAAACTACATGTCAAATTTGCTTTACATAAATGCCATGAGAGAAATGCAAATCAAACAACAATGCAATGCTTTCACACTAGAAACCAGAAATACAGAACAGTGACAAAATCCAGCGGCATCAAGAATGGGGAGCAACAGAAATGCCTAATTATTCATGGGAATTTAAATTCCTTCGTGATATCAGATTCTATGCCCACAAAGTCTTACCAACATGGCAGCCCAAATGTGAGCTGAACAAAGATGACACCCATGAATATGCCGAACTGAATGGAGAAAAGCCCATTGTGCCTCAATCCCACCCAAAGAAACATAGTAACTGAGGACAGCTGGGAATGAGAGAAGTGGCCTTCACCAGGGAAAAGCACAACAATTGGTTAGCCTGCCACTGAACAGGCTATATTTAGGAATCTAGGTATATACATATACATGCAATAACAACTAGTAAAAAAAGGACAAAAATTGAAGAAGACTGGGTTGGAATGTATGGGACTGTTTAGGAGGAAAGGGAAAGGAAATATGCTGTAAATAAATTGTAGTCTCAAAAATAAAAAAATGGTATATATAATTTTGAAGACAACTTTGAAGTTTTTCATCAAGGTAAGTATATACCAGAAGAGGCAAAAATAGCACAGCTTAGTATTCACATACTGGAGATGAAAACATGTTCACCGAAAAACTGCACAGACACTTAAACAATCTTTTCTTATCATTGCTAAATCTGGGAAGTAATCCACATGTCCTTCAGCTATCAGATAAACACATGGGGATACACCCAGACAGTGGAATATTATTCTGCTCTGAAAAGAAACAAGAACATGAAATTATGTTACTTAGGGAAAGAAGCCAATCTGCAAAGACCACAGCTTGTATGATTTCTACTGTGTGATATTTAGGCAAAAGTAATTGTGGTCACACTAAAAATATCAGTAGTTTTCTGAGTTTAGAAGGAGGGGACAGATAAAAAGGTAGAACATAGAGAATTTTGAAGGCAAGGAAAGTATCCAATATTGTAAAGGTGGATGCAAATCACTATTCATTTGTCCAAAATAGACAATATGAGCCCAGCAAATTTCACTGTACTTTATGAACATTAACGGATTGTGATGTGTCAATTAATGTTCATTCGTTGTAGACAATGGTGAGGGAAAGTTCATTCGTGTGTCAGGAGAAACATGAGCACCATTCTGTCCATGTTTCTCCAAAGCTAAAAGTATTTTTCAAATAATGGTATGGTTTTCTTCCCCCGCCCTGCAAAAAAAAAAAGCACTGTAGAATGAGTTGTTAGATTTGAATTTAGAAATTCTGTACATCAAAAGTTATTATTAAAGGCTAACAAGAGAGCTCAGTGGGTTAAAGACATTTGCTGCCAATTCTGAGATCCTATGTTCAATACCTGAGCCTCACATGCTAAAAATAGAAAACCAAGTCCTTCAAGTTGTCTTTGACCTGCAAACATATATTATGGCGTGTACATACATACACCAAGTAGATACGATAAAAAGTTTGAAAGACACTTGAAATTTTCAATGCCAAACCAATTGTGGTAGAACATTTTTGTTACACCATATAACTGACATGGAATTTATCTCTAAAATGTTCAGAGACAAAGGCAAATAAAAACAATAGGCAATACAAATAGCTATAACTAAAAGAAGTAAGCAGCCACTTAACAAAAGAGAGCTACTAGTCCCACCCAACCCCCTATATCCATGTGGTTTAGTTAATCACATATCCTTAGCAGAGTACAGTAGTACTACATAAGACATTGTTCATATTCAAGCCGTTTTATAACAAGTCTTCCCAGCTCTAAGGGAGCACATTAGAAATGTATAACATAACATCTGAAACAGGTCAAGGACATGCTCCATAGAAATCCACACACATTAGAAGCCAAGTTTTATTCCAATCAACTCTAGCCATTTGCCTTCTAGTGGGAGCCTTCTATTTATAATACTGTAATTAATGCCAGTTCAGTGGGTACCTTTTCGTAGCAGCTCCTTCTTTCTCCTGTACTAAAAGTACCCACTGCATACTACAGCCCTTGCTTGACAGTGGCAGTCCTTGTATAGCTGTTTGGAAATAATATAACTGCAGCTCCACGAACAAAAGAGCACTGTGTTTACGGTTAAATAAATGAATTCTCCAAAACTCAAAAGTGCTCTGGTAAGTAAGAGGCACAATTGCCACAGACGTTCCGCAGGGCCCTGCTGTGGCTGCTGTGTCCTTTGTTTGGCTTCTGCAGTCACAGAGACTCAAACTGTTAGCTAATGGGAAAAACCCAGGCTGCCAGTTGCTTAGATGGACCCACTGGCTTCAGAGCTTTTATGGATAAAATCTGACTGCTGTTGTAAGATGCTTTAAACTTCCTGTGTAGTGACTTAAAAATCAAGCTGCTTCATGATTTCTGTTCAAGGGTTCTTTCTTTTCTTAATAACACTGAAGTTCAAATTTACTCCTCCCTTTATAATTAAAGTCCAAAGAATGCCAGACCTTGCTCATTAAGTGACTGTAATCATCACTGATCACTTACTAATGATTCTAATGATATTTTTGTTAATGATGAGAAAGTTAAGTACTTCAGACATATATTAAATTCTGACAGGATTCAAATGCAGATTTTAACCTAAATCAGTATTTTGCTTGGGGCTCAACAGAGTTGGCACATAATAACTGGGGAAAAAAGGTTATTTTATTATGTCATAATATGACATCATAGTGAGATATTAAATCAATTATGGCTGCATTTGTCCTATTCTGAATAAGCCCATAAATAAAATATCCAAATTCTAAGCAGTTAGGCCTTTGTAACTCTTCCTCTGGGATTTTGTAACTCAGGACACTGAAATAGCTAAATCCCTCCACACTGATTAAGGTCTAAGTGAAATAGTCATCATGGATTTGGGGAGAATTTTAGGTAAAGAGAGGAGAGATTTTTCCAGAATCTAAGCAAGCAATTTCTAGAAGGGAATTCTTGAAGGGGTAGCTATACAAAGCATAGGATAGCATGAAGTTCTTGAGTATACATTATACGGGCAAGTAGCACACCTAGCCTTTTAAAGTAACTATTTTGTTCTGAGGAAATAAATGTTCCTATGGCAAAAACAAAAGCACCAGGATTATCAAATCCTTAAATTCCCTTTTAATGCCAAACATACAGAATTTGAGCAGAAGTGAAAAAGAATTCAAGCACAGTGCTCAAGTCCTTTGAGTCCATGCATAACAGAGTTGGTCCCAAAAGGATGAAAGTGTGCTGGCTTCCTGTCCCTCCTCTCTGAGAATTTAAAAGGGTCAAAACCAGGGTACCAGCAGAGGCAGTGTCTAGAGCGGGCCTGGTTCTTATGGATGATTTAAAATTGAAATGCAATAAAATAAAATAATGTAAGACAACTCTAATTTTCCCTGCCTAAGCATTTGATCCCATAGCTACTTCTCTGTCATTAATATTCTTGCAAAATTATGTATAATAATAACCGGGAACTTGAGGATCCCAATATAGTGCATACCTTTGCTTATGTGATAGTGAAAACTTTTCCACAATTTCAATAGCAATCAAAGCTCATAACAAAGGTTTTCATATGCACTCCTTTTCAACATAAGTAATACAGCTGAGAAATTGTTGAGTTTCTCAGTCCTAAAGCACTTATTATAAGAAATTCAGTTCCCACTATTTGGAGGGTGACAATTTCCATAGTGTAGCATCTCAGAGTTGGAGTTCTCAAAATCCTATGCCGTTTTTAGGTTCAAGGCTGAAAAGCTGAGAATCAGGAACATCAAAGGTGTAATTCTCAGTCAAGGGCTGAAGAGTGATGTGCAGCTCACCTATCAGCCAGAATGGATCGATTCTGCCTTCAAAAACCTTGTATAGTCAAGTACTCTTGAGGCATCTAATTGGATGGCACCCTCACAGTGAGATGGTAATTGCATTTGCTCAGTATCTTGGTTCAGATGCTAACCAATGCAGTATTCCCACACAGGTCGACTTAGAAATGTATAGTAAATGAACAAGTAGATTAGCCAATTAAATGAATCATCACAATAAACCTCTAGGATTGAATATTTTCCAGTGTGTCTTTTTGGTGATGCCACATGTCCCACTACTAGTGAGTTCACAACATTAGTGATTGATACATGGTCGTAAGACCCAATTGTAGCATGAATTGTTAGAAGGTCTTATTAATAAAATCAAACCTGGAGCCAGTTACTGTGGTGAATGCTGGAAGATCAGGGAAGCAGAACAAGCCACAGCTTCCTCACCTCGCAATTCCTCAGCTGATCCTGTTTCCTCAGACTGGAAGCCTCTGTGTCCTTATCCAAATAGATCTCAGCTGGATTGCTTCTCGAAAGCCTGAAAGCTTAACCAGCTAAAAGCTTCTAGTTCCTGGTTTTCACACCTTATATACCTTTCTGCTTTCTGCCATCACTTCCTGGGATTAAAGGTGTGAGTCACTATGCTTGGCTGTTTCCAGTGTGGCCTTAAACTCACAGAGATCCAGATGGATCTCTTCCTCCCAAGTGATAGGATTAAAGGTGTGTGTGCCACCATTTTCTGGCCTCTATGTCTATCTAGTAGCTGTTCTGTCCTCTGGCCCCAGATAAATTTATTAGGATGCACAATATATTGGGGGACACAATATATCACCACATTTTCTTTTTTTGTCTAAAATAATAAAAGGTTACAGTCAAGAATTACATTAACAATGTCTAGTCCATTATCATTACACAGATTCAGACAAAAAACTCTATTATATATATTAACAATGTCCAGTCCAGTAACATTTGATAAACTCAGACAAAAATGTTTCATTACTTATCCTATTTAAAACAAGTAGTTCCTTTTTAAAAGTAGATTCAATAATCTCCCTTTTTATCTTATTATATCTATATTCTCTTCTTTTTCTTTTCATAATAGATTCAGTAATCTACCTTTTGTCATTTTTATATCTTCCCCTTTTTCTTTTTAGAGTAGATTTAGTGATCTACCCATTTATCCTATTATTTCTTTATCTTTTTTCTCAGAGTAGAGTCAATTATCTACCTCATATCTATATTCTCTTCTTTCTTTTCCCTTTTTTTAAAACAAAACCTCTGAATCTAATCTCCATGTTCAGCTTTTTTCCTGACCATTAACAATTAACAACTTGTAACCAACCATTGTAAACAATGACAATATCCATAACTCATTAAATGACCCAAAAACCATCCACCACACCTCTTGGGAATGTGGGCGTAGTTTTCTTAAAATTACTTCCTGCTTTCTGGGGGTGAAGACATCTTTAGGGGATCCTGAAAAGAAAATTTTGGGTTAATCGTCAAGTCCTGTATCATTTGTCCATTCACTGCATAATGAGAAAGTACAGGGCTTGTTTCAAGTCCTTGTTCAAGTAGCCTGTCAGGCTGGATCATCTCACTAGCCATCTCAAAATTGTCCTGAGTAGTTTGTAGTCCAGAGTCGATCTTTCTGTCGTGTTAATCAGCTTAATGGCTTTACCATAGTCCATGTGGAATCATCGTTGTGGGATCTCGTCACCTTTTTGAAGATTTCAGAGTCACTGTTAGTCATGATCATTGTTCCCTGCAGACTTTTTGTTTTGTTTTGTTTTGTTTTTTTTGTGCCTCCTCTGTGGTTTGGAGCAACCACAGTCTGATAAATGTCTGTCTCTTAGAACCATGAACCTTCTTCCCTAGAAGAGAAGATCTTCACAGCAACTTCTTCTCCCCACCATTTGCCTCCCCAAACTTCTCCAAACTGACCTTTGCCGATGCTTTCTTATAACATGATGGTCCTGGCAATTCTTCTCTGAACAAGCAGCGGTAAACCCTTTGTCCCAGGTAGCAGCATCACCGCTGTCACCAACATGATGAGAAGCAGCCCACCACTCAGAGCAGCAACTACTGCCTCCATGGTCCTCCTACCACCATTTGTGGCTGGCCAAAGCTTCTCCTTAGCAAGCCTCCTAGGCTGGCCTCAAACTTGGGATCCTCCTGCCTCTGCCTCCTTTAGTAAATCCTACCAGTGTGCTTCACCACAACTGGCAACGTGTAGCTTGGGCCTGAGCTTGGGCCCGCATGGCCACAGGCAAGTAGCTTTTTTGTGAATTCGTACTATGAACGTTGGGCGCCAGATGTAGCATGAATTGTTAGAAGGTCTTATTAATAAAATCAAACCTGGAACCAGTTATGGTGGTGAATGCTGGAAGATCAGAGAAGCAGAACAAGCCACAGCCCCCAAAATGTTGTTTAAGATCAAATCCAAGATGTTCTTGAAGTAGTCATTCAAGGGAATGTTTATCATTATTTTGATAGTTGCTTTCAAAAATAATTACTAAATCTGACAAACCACCATTTTTCTTCAAAATGAAATGAATATTTCACAAAGGTAATGTCTAACTGATGTAATCAGATGCAGAGATCCACAGCTAAGCACTTGGTGGAGCTCCCAGAGTTCAGTGGAAGAGAGGGAGGAGGGATTACATGAGCCAAGGGGTCAAGATCATGAGGAGGACACCAAGAGGGGCAGCTGATCTGAGCTAGTGGGAGCTCACTGACTCTGCACAGCTGGGGGACCTGCATGGGACCAAACTAGGCCCTCTGAAGGTGGGTGACAGTGTCTAGCTTGGGCAGTTTGTGAGGCCACTGGCAGTGGGACCAGAATTTATCCCTAGTGCATGAACTGGCTTTTTGGAGCCCATTCCCTAAGGGATACCTTGCTAAGCCTGGATACTGGGTGGGAAGGGCTTGGTGTTGCCTCAGCTTGATACATCAGACTCTGTTGACTCTGGAAGGCCTTACCTTCTCTGAGAAGCTGATGAGGGGTAGGGTAGGGGGAAGGTGAGGGATGAGCAGGAGGAGGGGAGGGAGGGGGAACTGTGGTTGGCATGTAAAATGGAAAAAAAAACTTTTTTTCTTTTTTCTTTTTTTATTAAGAGATTTTCTATTCATTTTACAAACTTTTAAAGAAAAGAGAAAAAAGCTATAAAAGTTTGGGTTGCTATAACTTAATTCAAAAAGATTAAAAAGTCTTATAGCGAATGCATAGAGTTCTGAGGTCTAATTCATATAATTCAAAATGTATGGGCTAATCATCTGTTTCATTGAAGTTCTAAAAATCCAAGGAAAAGCCCATAAATATTATTTATATTAACACAAGCACACACACACACACACACACACACACACACACACACACACACACACATACACGTACACACCCCACTCCATACCAGTAATTCTAAGGTTTCCAACCATAAGAGCTAGGGTAAGAAACTTTCAGACACATGGTAAATTCTCATCTATTCCCAAACACCTGATGGTGTTTTCTTTGGCTATTTTTAATAACTAACTGTTTAATTCTGACAGTTTCACAGACGTGTAATGGAAGTCAGTCCTTGTCATCCCCTATCACCCTGTCATGCCTTCCTTCTTAGCACTCTCAAGCCCTTCTTCCCAAGTTGTCCTCTTCCTTTCTTGTCTTTTAAAGAACACCTGATGGTTTACTCTGTAGATGTAACCAACCGTCTTATTAAATAAGAAACACAGAGCCAATGTAAAGATAAAAGCCCAAGAGGTCAGAGCTAAGAGCCTTACCCGCCTGCTTCCAGCTAGCCTCTTCCGCCAAGAGACCTCTCCGAAAAGGGAGCTACTTCCTGTGCGTTTGTCTTTAAATAGACTCTGTGTTCTGTCTTCTCATTGGTTGTAAACCCAACCACATGACTCCCTCGTCACTGCCTGTCTGTACAGACCTCCAGACAAACATTGGAGCGTGTGTCTCCAATGCTGGCTGTATCCTTGAACACACAGAGATCTACCTAGCTCTGCCTGCCGAGTGCTGGGATTAAAGGCGTGCACCACCACCGCCCTGGCTTTCGCTATGGCTTGCTAATAGCTCTGACCCCTAGGCAACTTTATTTATTAACATACAAATAAAATCACATTTCAGTACAAATAAAATACCACTATATTATTCTCAAGCCCCCAGTTCTCCTTTTCCAGGTCTCTGGAAACCGTTACGAAAGGAACACTAAAAGAGTATGTCACAGGGCGGCCCCTCTACTTTGTGCATGAAAACATTGCAAGAGTATCACCATCAAGCGCAAAGTAGGAGGTGCCACATCTTGGGAGCACAGTGACCTCGGGTGCTTCACGGGAGTCAGGCAGCGGTCAAGATGGCATCATTTATGGCCCTTCTCCCCGAAAACAAAAGGATGCCACCAGAGAGTGATGATGGTGAGTAGGTCAAAGCATTATAAGGTATAAAAACGTATTTTAAGGTAACATCCATCTTGCAAATGTGTGGATAAAATATGAGAAAGTTTATCAGTCAAGTCACTATCTAAGAAATCAGTTTTCCCCAATTAGACTGCAGCTTATTCAAATCAATACCTAAGGCATTTCTTCTTTGTGTTTAAGTTTCTGCTATTACTTTAACTGTGTACTATGTAATTTACTATTGACAATATGTTCTATACTGTCAGTTATATCTCACTCTTACTGTTCTTTTTCTAAATATGGTTCAGGCTTTGGACGATGAACAATACATTGCACTGATGGACAGTAAAGCTGAACTTTTCTTTTGGAAAGTCACAGTCCTATAGAATAGTGATTAGAATTAGAATCCACAGACCAGGAACAAGATATACGCCCCTTCACTAAGGCTGAGTGAGATATTAACGTCTCAATACTAATTACTTTGAGAAACAGGGAAATTCACAATGTAATATGATTTCTCTATTCTTAAATAGAAGATGTATTTCACAACTCATTGGGGAAAAGATTTATATAATCGTCCACACATACATATGCCCCCTCAGCACAGAGATATTACAAAAGTAATTCTACCGAAAAGAATGTTGAGTTGGTAAAATTTCTGCAAAAGTGTTTAAATGTTTCTGATTTTGTATGTGCCATTAATAAGTATCCTACAATAAACATTGGTGTTAACTTTACATGCATACCCTGCTTGTCAGGAGAAGAAAAATCTGTTATCCAAACCCTCTGAAATCTATTCATAATGCTTTGAAGAAAACATAAAACTGGAAATCAAAATACAAGCATTGCCTTTTTTTTTTTCAAAGACATTTTATGGCATTCAAGCTTCATCTTTAACCCCAAGCATGTCAACAGTAATGAAAGTGTCATACAGCTTGCTAGAGTGTATTATTAAAAAACTAAAATATAAATCAGAGGAGGTTCGAATATTGCTCTAGAATTTACTGGCTGTAAGCTGTGTCTCATATTACTCATCAAAATTGAAAAAGTCATACTTATTCTCACAGGAAATTAAGGAGACTTGAGATGACTTAATGTAAGTTATTTTAACTTACAAGGCAGTTATATAAAAGGGAGCAGATTAAATTCCACTTTCAGAGGAAGCCGGGGCAGAAATGGAGGGAGCTAAAGGGAAATAATGCAGTAATGAGATGACTTCAGGGTTAAATCATAATTTCTTAGTGGCTCCTTTATATTGGGTCTTTTCAGACTCTGATATTAGAGTCAGTAGTAGGAGGGCGGCAGAAAAGGTCAGGCTGGGTGGCCCTGTCTTTAGGTCAAGACGATAGAAACTTAAGTGGTCAGAACAGGTTATATTTCCCCAAGATACATCTGACAGCTAGCTCATGATCACTTCCTAAGGAGTTCCCAGAGTGGATGCCCATCTCAAATCACCAGAACAAATATGTAAATGGTGGCATTGAAATCCTAACCCTGGAGACTAAGAGATGGGCAGCACTCTGGGGCTCACTGGCCAGCCAGTCTATCCTAGCGGGGAATTTCCAGGCAAACGAGAAACCCCCCCTCAAAAGAAACTGTGGACAGAACCTTAAGAAGGATACTAGGATTGTTTTCTGGCCTGCATGTGCACTAGCACACGTGTGTGCATTTACCAGAAAACAGACTAGTGAACATATGTACGTATACACAAAACAATGCCATAACAACTCATCTAGAGTACTGATGTATATAATTCATAGACATTTTTAAATTCTGCCAGGGACATAAAAAAAATTCATGGGAAAAATGCTTTCCAGTATATTAATCACTGTAGTATAACATCCATGAAATAATGAAATAACCAAATTAATATGTCAAAAACAATGAAAACATTTTAAATAGAAAAGTTACAATACATAAACCTACATAGGTATGTCTTTCTATAATCCAAAGGCATGGAAATGATTAGTAATGATATTGTCTGAAAACTTAAAAAAATACCCAAATTATTAAATAAGTACATAGGAATTTCATACTTGAAAAAAAAAACTCAACACATATTAAAGTCCTACAAAATACAGTTTATGAAAACTGTAAAGGGGTGATCATTTCAAGTAATTATAAATTTATCTAGCAGAATGTTCATGGACAAGATACCAGTATCTCTGACTTTAAACTGCTGTAAACATTAATGGTCTCCAAACCTTGTAACAACCACATGGCCTTATATAATTCAGAGTTTTCCATAGGAAGGAGTACTTTCTGTCCTGTGGAGAAGAGGAGGGCTGGGAGAATTCCTTGTAGTGGGGAACACTAAGGGAAGACAGAAAAATGAAGCTGAACATAGCACCTATGCCACCTAGCTAATGTACTGTGAACTTAATTGGAAACAGATTTCCTTTTCTCAACAAGCCTGAGAAACTGACTAGAATGTCCCACTGACTGATGTAAAGGGGTCTTCCAAGTCTCAAGAGGAAGCAGTATTTCTCCAAACCAGGATTGTAAATGGGTGTGAGTACATGGAACAGTCTCTAAGATTGAGTCCTCTGCAACTCACTTCCACATGTTGGGAAAAAAACATGAGACTTACGTGAAATCAAGCTGGTGTTATTCAGAATAGACATACTGGATTCCATACGAGAAATGTAATTTTTTATAAACATAACCAAAATTTATGATAGAAAAATGAAAAAAAACACTTTATAAATGAACATAACTAAGTTCTACAAATTTGTAAGTCCATAAGGAGTCAGACATAAGCAGCGTGAAACCGACTAAAATAAAAAGCACAGAGGCCATATAAGTTTTGGAAAAAAATAAATGAAGCAAGATTTTTTATTAGTTCACATGTGGTATTTAAGGTCTCTTTCTCCTCCCTCTCTTCCTTCTTCAAAATGGTATAGTAAAATTCCAAGCCTACGTAAATATCCTCCAAGCAAGCTTATGCAGAAACTCTTAATGTGCATTCATGGCAAAGGAACACGATCTTGTTTCTAATACTTTTATGTATGTCACAAAGCATGGCAATGATTATTAGCATTATTTTTGATAAGGACATACTATTGAAGACCTGTTAATTAGTCTTACTTTTGAATAGTTGTAAAAGAGTAAAGCTGACAATTCTCTTTACTTATTATAATCCCCACTAAAACAAAATAATCTAGATCAACTTTTTAAAATAGTATAGAGTAGGAAATACATATTGAAGAAAATTTTCTCTTCTTAATTAAAGATCTGTTCCATTTTTTAAATTATTGCATGCATCTGTGTCTGAGGAGGATAAATGTGTACATATGAGAGCAGGTAGCCATGGAAGCCTAAAGAGGGCATTGGACCCCCTGGCTCTAGAGTTACAGGGGGCTGTGCACTGCCTGATGTGGGTGCTGGGAACAGAACTAGGGTCCTCTGCAAAAGCAGTGCTCTTGAACACTGTACAATCTCTCCAGCACTGGAAGCTTTCTAGTCTGTGTTACACAGTAAGCAATTGTTAGCAATACCATTACCAGAAGGGATGTAAACATCACACACACACACACACACACACACACACACACACACACACACGCATATATAAATGTGTGTATGTGCATTTACATATATTATAATATATATTAGTGGAAGCATATAAATGACATATATACAAGTATATATACAAAAATCACTCTACATCATAGGCTTAGCCATTCTTTCAGATCCATAAAGAACCTCTTTAAAAAAAAAAAAGAATCCAGCCAACCTAGCTAAAACTTTATCAACTTTTAACGACAACACGCTATAAAAAGAACTAACTCAGTGTAGTGAGCCTACCCACCAGTCTACCCTGACTGGTCCTCTGTCTCCCACTTGCATCTTTGCCCTTTCATACCGTTCGAAACAGCATTAGTGTAAGTCATCATTTATCTTCTCAGTAATTGCCGAAATTTCTCAAGCATCTCTCCAAATGCAGTTTTATTGCCTTGAAGTAGATCTTTTTTACTCTTTCTTTCTTTCCCAAAGTAAATATAACTACTCTCCTACTTAACGTAGTCCAATGCTACATCAATATCACAGCACGTTTGTAAGTCTCTTATCTTCACCCCTTTTGATTCTGGTCCTCTTTGGTCAGTCCTTAAAAACTGACTGTCATCAGTCCTTAAAAACACACATTAGCCGGGCGGTGGTGGCGCACGCCTTTAATCCCAGCACTCGGGAGGCCGAGCCAGGTGGATTTCTGTGAGTTCAAGGCAAACACTTCATTGTAGAATCACCATAAATCTTCCACAGTTTCTTAAATAAGTCACATGTATGTTTTATTTTGTTTGTTTTCAACCTTATTGAAACCGTGTTGTATGTGTTGTGCTCTATTTCCACTAATCATGCTACCCTTGGGTAGAGACCTACTCACCCTTGAGCATTGGCTGAAGCGTCACCTCTTCTAGGAAACTGCCTAGGTATCACTCCCCTTCTACTGCACCTCCGCATGCATCCCTGTCCTCTCATAGATATACAGCACATGTACACATTGGCTTGTGTCACACTTCATCATAATCAGGCAGAATATATAAACAACTAGGATTCTGAGATCTCTATGTTACACCATGTGACACATAGTGAAGGACAAGGCACATTCTCCTGTGTAAAATGAGACACCATACTTTTTAGTTAAAAATAAATCTAAATTGATAACCTCATGATTGACATATTTTATTACTTTAAAGAATGTAAATTGCTATTTTTATGAGAATTAGGGAATACTGCAAGGGAACTTCACAAAATGGTGCACAGCAGTATTATACGCTATGTGCATTAAATAGGTAAGTAAATGTTTTGATATGGATTAATAATGAATCATCTCTCAACTCAGTAATTTATAACATAAGGATGGATAGATATCCTATGGAGAGTAGGGGCCATGACTAAGTCAAGAAAACTGCGACACACTGTTACTATGAAAAGTTGCATTTCCCATTAGATGACAAAGCATTTACTTAAAGCATGACAACAACAGGGCTTTAACGTAATCGCAACTAGTCAACTTTGACAAAGTAAAAGAGTATACATTGTATCTACAACTCTTACTTCATCATTTGATACTGAATTAATCAAATTTTTATTAATGTGAAGTTTCTGCATCCCATCATTTTACTTGATACTGTCAAATAAGTGTCAGAGAGGGGGCTGCACAGGAAAGTTTGGAGGTGGGAAAGGGAAATGGGAAAATAATATAATTTTATTTTAATTTCAAAAGATAAGAAAAACACTAAAAGTTATAAAAAAAAAAAAAAAAAACTCTTTAAAAAACTCTGAAATTGCCGGGCGGTGGTGGCGCATGCCTTTAATACCAGCACTCGGGAGGCAGAGCCAGGCAGATCTCTGTAAGTTCGAGGCCAGCCTGGGCTACAGAGTGAGATCCAGGACAGGCACCAGAACTACACAGAGAAACCCTTCTCAAAAACCAAAAAAAAAAAAAGCTCTAAAATGACTGATTATTTTTACACTGAGCCCAATAACCTCACCAAATTCTTACTTAGAGCTATTACATAGTCTATTTAATTCTAAATAGACTTGATAATTAAGGATACATATTGCTATTTCTGGGACAACCATTAAATAATTTCACAAAATAAAGCTTGTATCCAACAGAGAAAACAAAATGGAAGGGTAAGAAACCAAGTGACTGGTTAGAAATGATTAGCGATTAGAGACAAAGCAGCAGGAATACGCAGGAGAGTCAGTGTCATAGCACAGAGCAACAACCATATTTAAACACAAGCACATCGCTAACTATGCTAGATGTACATGTTTTTACCTCAATAGTCAAATAGGAGAAATAGGAGAAATGATATTGAGTTGCCAATCCAGACTCAACAGCATATCATGTACAAGAGATACACTTTAAAATTAAACAAACACATAAATTGCAAGTAAAAAACATACAAAATTGTTGCATTAATAAATATAGTTAAGCCATTGCAACTATACTAATACCTTAAAAAGTAGACTATAGAGCAACAGTCTTTATCAAGTGTTAATAGGGTTATTAAACAATAATTGATTAGAGAGCTAGGACTAAAAATTAATGACTAACATTTATAAAAAAAAATAAATACTATAAATCAATAATTGCATATTGGTCTAAAGAAAATTGGAGCAACACTATCTATCTAATTGATCCACCTGAGTTTATGAATATTTACACTGAAATTAATTCATGTTATACACACTTTTCATGTCTTCAGGTCAAACTAAATGATGGGTTCTAAAATAAGTGACAATAGATTTTATGGCAGAAATTACATATAATATTGACTGTTACTATCTGACCTACATGAAAGTGAATTATTATTTATTGTTATATGTCTACATATTCCCCCAAATATTTGTGATTAAATGGGAAATTAGTAGATTTTGTAATACAGTATTACAAAATTACATTACAAAAGATGAAAGATACGCAAACTGTAATCTTAGTTTTAGTTTTTAAAAGCCAGGTGTTAGAAACAAATTATGTTTCTGAATAACAGCTGACCTATGATAAGACTATCTCTCAAATAAAATGGTTCTTGTGGCCAACATACCATTGGGGAAGGTTTATTTGTCCTTTGAAAAATGTAACTATGGGCAAGGGTTGGGAATACCAGAGAAGCCCCCAAGTTGCTGATCCTGGGGACACTTGGAAGGAATGTTTGTAGCAAAAGTTCAGTTATCCCTTTCTTTCTAAATAATTACTTGAGAACCCAAATGAGTAATCCATTCCCAACCTGAAATTCATGAGTTTGTTTGTTTGCTAATTTTACTGGATACTCAGAATCAATGCCATCAAAGCACATCCCAAAACTTTAGAGGAATAGATGTCCAAATTCTCCTAAACAGAGAAGGGGATCTATGTGTGACTCATTAGAACGTCTGTTTCTCCCTTTGATTTTCTGAATAAATATTTACTCAGTAAACTGGTTGTTGCCACAAACAGCACATGAGCGATGCTCAGGCAGCTGATCATGTGTTTGGCCGAACTGATACCTTCAGAGAACATAGCGAGGAGGTACAGGCTAACAGTCTGTCTCCTCCAAACTGATACCTTCAGAGAACATAGCGAGGAGG
>CABHPP010137718.1:0-24297 GCA_902168425.1 Peromyscus attwateri | reverse complement strand
AGTCTGTCTCCTCCAAACTGATACCTTCAGAGAACATAGCGAGGAGGGAGGAGGTACAGGCTAATAGTCTGTCTCTTCCCTATAACATTTTGACCATTTCCCTTAAGTAAGATTTTTTTCTATTGTACCATCGGTGGTTGTATGAACATATAAGACCAAGGGTCAAAAAGAAAAGGAAATGTTGCTTCTTTCTTCAGATAAAAGAACACATTTCATTGAAAATCAAAAGAAACATAGTATTTCCCACCATGATATACAATGTGAGTAGATATTTCTTAAAGAAAAAATAATGAAAGACTATGAACAACTGAATTTATTTATCAAGATTCAGAGACTGATAAAGCAAACACAAATATAGGTAGGGTGTTTAGTTTTTTTTGAGTGTTTTTAAATTTTTTTAAAATTTATTTTATAATTAAATTTTACATATCAGCCACGGATTCCCCTGTCCTCCAGCCCCCCCCCCTGCCGCCCTCCCCCCAGCTCACCCGCATTCCCATCTCCTCCAGGGCAAGGACTCCCCTGGGAATTCAGCTCAGCCTGGTAGATTCAGTCCAGGCAGGTCCAGTCCCCTCCTCCCTTCGCCCAGGCCGAGCAAAGTATCCCTGCATAGGCCCCAGGTTCCAGACAGCCAGCTCATGCACTAAGGACAGGGTTTTTTTTTTTTAATTTTAAATACCAATCACAGATCCCACCTTCCCTCCTCCTACCCCTCCAGCCTTCCCCCCAACCCATGCCCCATTCCCTCCTACAAGAATGTAAGGCTTCCCATGGGGAGCCAGCAGAGCAGCCTAGTACATTCAGTAAAGGCAGATCCAAACCCTCCCCATGCCTCAAGGCTGTGCAAGGTATCCCACCATAGGTAGTGGGCTTCAAAAAGCCAGCTCATGCACCAGGGATGGATTCTGATCCTACTATCAGGAGACCCCTTAAGCAGATCAAGCTACACAACTGTCTCACTTATGCAGAGGGCCTAGTCCAGCCCCGTGGAGGCTCCACAGGTGTTGGTCTAAATTTCATGAGTTCCCTCTAGTTTGGTTTGGTTGTCTCTGTAGGTTTCCCCATCATGATCTTGATGCTCCTTGCTCATAGAATCCTTCTTCTCTCTCTTTGACTGGACTCCTTGAGCTCAGCCTGGTGTTTGGCTGTGGATCTCTGCATTTGCTTCCATCAGTTCCTGGAGAAAGGTTCTATGATAACAGTTAGGATATTCACCTATCTGATTACTGGGGTAAGTGAGTTCAGGCACCCTCTTCAGCTAGTAGTCTAAGCTGGGGTCATCCTTGTGGACTCCTGGGAACTTCCCTAGCACCCAGTTTCTCCCTATCCCCATGATGTCTCCCTCTATCATGGTATCTCTTTCATTGCTTTCCCACTCTGTCCCTGTTCCAGCTCAGCCATCCTGTTCACTTATGTTCTCATCCCCCATCCCCTACCCTCCATTAGCCTCCCCTGCTCCTCCGCAGTTTACTCATGGATTTTTCATCTATTTTCCCTTCCCAGGGCAATTCATGTATCCCTCTTTGGGTTCTCCCTGTTAGCTAGCTTCTCTGGAGCTGAGAGTTATAGTCTGGTTATCCTTTGCTTTACATCTAGTATCCACTTATGAGTGAGTACATACCATGTTTGTCCTTCTGAGTCTGGATTACCTCACTCAGGATGATATTTTCTAGTTCCATCCATTTGCCTGAAATTTCATGATGTCGTTTTTTTTTTTTTTTTTTTTTTTTTTTTTACTGCTGAGTAGTACTTTATTGTGTATATGTACCACATTTTCTTTATCCATTCTTTGGTTGAGGGGCATCTAGGTTGTTTCCAGGTTCTGGCTATTACAAATAATGCTGCTATGAAGATAGTTGAGCATGTGTCCTTGTGATATGACTGAGCATTCCTTGGGTATATGTCCAAGAGTAGTATATCTGGGTCTTGAGGAAGATTGATTTCCAATCTTCTGAAAACTGCCATACTAGTTTCCAAAGTGGCTGTACAAGTTTGCACTCTCACCAACAGTGGAGGAGTGTTTCCCTTGCTCTATATCCTCTCCAACATAAGCTGTTATCAATGCTTTTGAGCTTAGCCATTCTGACAGATGTAAGTTTTATTTTGAGCTTGTTTGGCTGTTTTGCTCTCACTGTTTTTGTTTTTCAATGCCTAGTCTGTTTTTAAGATAGATTGAAACTTTTGAGTATACAACATTTATCACATCTTTAGAAAGTCAGTTTCATTGTAATAAATTTCATTAGCCTGTGAATTTTAGGTTGAAATAACTTCTAAATGTTTTATTTTAGAGCAAAGCTTACTTAAAAATCATCCCTAGTAACTTGTCCCATCCTTTGCATACTCTGAATATGTCTAGTTATATTCCTTTGGGACACTGTGAAGTATTATGTTCTTCTTTGATGTTTACAACCTTTCTATGATTTAAATTCACTTAGTAAAATCTACAGAAGGGCAAGACCTTACTTATGTTAGCATACTTAACCTCTAGGGAAAATCTACTTTTGTATAATTATGCACAGACTTAATATTTATACACATATTTTGTGCCAGCAGGGGAGTGGGATGGCAAATAGATCTTTCTCATGAATATTCAACAATGCCAATTCTAGTAAGACAAAGACACAAACACCTTTTCTTTGTGGATATACAACACTGGGATGTCTTTATACCTTTCCCTTCTGTGCTTTACTTGCTTAAAACTGTTAAGACAAAGACCTAGGATAGAGCCAAACATGACTGTAGGAAAAAATGTCAATGTGGTAATGCCTAGTGATATTCTGCTATGCTCATAGATTGGTGACTAGCCCAATTGTCTTCAGAGAGGCTTCATAAGGCACCTGATGGAAACAGATGCAGACCCATAGCCAAACATTAGGCAGAGCTTGGGGAATCCTGCAGAAAGAGGGGAGAAAGGAGTATAGGAGCCAGAGGGGTTAAGGACACCACAAGAAAATGCACAGAAACAACTAAACTGGGCTCATAGGGGCTCACAGTGACTGAACCAACAACTGGGGAGCCTGCGTAGAACTGAATTAGGTATTCTGCATGTATGTTACAGTTGTGTAGGTTGGTCTTATGGGACTCCTAACAGTGGATGCAGGGGCTATCTCTGACTCTTTTGCTGACTTTTGGGACCCGAGTCCTCATATTGGGTCATCTTACCCAGTCTTAATACATGGAGAGGTGCTTAGTCTTACTGCAATTTGATATGCCATATGGTTTTTTGTGTTTGTTTGTTTTGTTTTGTTTTGTAATGTCCACGGGAGTCCTGTCCTTTCCTGAAGAGAAAGGGAGAAGTGGATTGGGTGGTGGAAACAATGGGGGAATGGGATGGAGGGACAGAGAAGAGAGAAGGGAAGGGAAACTGCAGGCCAGGCTATAAAATAAATTAATTAATTAATTTTAAAAAACCTCAGAAGACACAGAGACTGCTAAAGCAAGTGTTTATTATTCCAGACACCAAAATAGTATGTTTTTTTTTTTTATTCAAACAGCAAAGTGTTCATTATGTGGCTTAGTCCATACATGGTACACACACACACACACACACACACACACACACACACACACAAGACTCTAAGTGGGAATTTCATGGAAATGGATGGTACATTTTATTTATTTTATCTTTTTGGGGTATAATTTTGATACTTGTTGAACATAATTTTTTCACTGTTTAGAAATCTCACCCATACATGCAATGCATTTTGATGATATAGATCCACTATTCCATGCTCTTCATTTCCTCACTTATTCCCCACCACTTCCAATTTTATGAACTCTTTTTGTAAACTCAATGATTGATACATTTTAAGGGAATTTAAATGATGAAAATGAGTCTGTAGCACTTATTGTATATTCAAATTTTTCACCTGTTTTTTCTTTATTATTGAAATTTTCAATCTGAGTTTGAGTATTTTATCTTATGAAATAACTAAAAAGAGAAGATAAGTATTCTGTGCCAACTACTTAGTGCTAGTGATGGCATGGATCTTGGAGGAGAACCTACAACCACCACTTCACTAAACTAACATAATCCCTAACAATGATCTAAATATTTGCCCTCATGCCCACAGATCAATGTAAGCTGTGTCCCTCATCAAGGAAACTTCTCTTTGCAACAGATGGAAAGCATTACAAAAACAACTCAAACAAACACCATTCAGAATTGTGGAAAGGAAGTAATAAGTATGAAGAGCAATGGGTACTCTTTCTTTCAGAACAGAAACTAAATCTTTCACAACATTCATTAGAGCCAGTCATATTCCTTAGAGAAAAACTACAGGAAGCTTTGAGATCAATCAAATCTAGCCTGTGAGAATATTGGCTTTGGTATCCATGAAAAACTCCTCTTAGGAAACTGGTCGTCTCAAGGATTTCTTCTTTCTGGGCTTTGACAATAAGCTACCGCTGAGATCAGAAAGGACAGAAATATACCTCTGTCTCTGTCTCCCCCTACACACTCTCTTTCTTTCCCCTTCTCCATCCTCTCAAAACATCAATGCCTTTATTTAAGCAGTCACTTTGAAAAAAATACATTTGTTTTAGCAATTATGAAACAGAGACACTTATGTTTCTTACTCTCACTGTAGTTCTTATCCTCTCACATGGAAAAAAATCTTTTTTAATAATTTTTTATTTAAATTTTTTTCTTTCCTTTTACATACCAACCCTTGTTCTCCCTCCCTCCCCTTCTCCTGCTCCGCCTCACCTACCCCCATATCACTCCCATCCCCTCCTCATAGAGAATAAGGCCCCCCTTGAGAAGTCCACACAGGCTGGCATACCAAGTTGGGTCCGGACCTAGCCCTTCCCCTCTACATCAACGCTGAGTAAGGCATCACACCATAGGGAATGGGCTCTAAAAAGTCAGTTCGTGCACCCTAGATAAATCCTGGTCCCACTGCTAGGGGACCCACAAACACATCAAGCCACACAACTTTCATTCACATTCAGAGACCCTAGTTCGGTTCCATGCATGCTCCCCTGATGTCAGTTCAGAGTCCATGAGCTCCCACTAGTGTGGGTCAGCTATTTCTGTGGTTTTTCCCATCATGATTCGCATCCCTCTTGCTCTTATAATCCTTCCTCTCTCTCTTCAATTGAACTCCAGGATCTTGGCCAGTCTAGGTATTGAGTGTTTTCTGAAAATTAAGACATTCTTAGTTGGGGGTCCCAATAAAATAAGAGAAAATTAATCCAGTGGCACAAAGTAAACATTCCCATTGCAAAAGAGGAAGATGAAAAATAGCAAGGAACAAGTGTTTCAGAGCAAGACTGAAATCCAAGATGGTAGACAAACTGTAGATCCTTTTCTAGCATTCAGGTCATGTCCGGATGTGATGTGAGTTCTGCAGGCTTGGGAAATCCTTGCCATGATGATGCCTTTGCTGGCTTCAATGTTCAAAGTGTTTCTCTTGGGTTGGATCAAATTACTAACTGTTCTGAAAGTTTTCATCATAAAGAAATCACAGTTGGGCTAGGCACAAATCTACAAGTATAGCAGAATATCATTAGGAATCATTGTATTGATTTTTTTTTAAAATCCTAGGTCTCTAGCCCAATCATCAGAGAGGCTTCCTCTGGTAGCTGATGGGAGCAGATGAAGAGACTCACAGTCAAACATTAGGTGGAGAGAGAACCCAAACTGGAGATCTATATTGGGTCTCTTCCCTCAGAGATTAAGGAAGAGGAAGATAAAGAATTGTGGGAGCCAGAGGGTTCCAGGACACCAGGAGAACACAGCCCAACAGGGCTCATAGGCGCTCACAGAGACCAAAGAGACAATCATGGAGCCTGCACGGGTCTGTGCTAAGTCCCTGCAAACACAGTGTGCATGTGTAGCTTGGTGTTGTTGTGGGACTCTTAACAGTGGGAGTTGGGTATCTGACTATTTCACCGCTGTCGGTACCCTTTTCCTCCTACTGGGTTCCTTTGCCCAGTCCTGATAGGAGGGTTTGTGCCTAATCTTACTTTAACTTGTTATGCCTTGTTCCTTGGGAGGCCTGATCCTTTTTGAAGGGAAATGGAAAAGGAGTGGATATGGGGGAGAGGGGAGCTGTTGAGGGGAACTGGGAGGATTTAAGGGAGGGGAAGCCGCAGTCAGAGTATATTGCATGAGAGAAGAATAAAACAAATTACATAAAGAATAAAGATTTCTATTAGAAAAAAGGGAACTAGAAACATTTGTGGAAGTAAATATGTTCAGTCTAATTTGAACATGATGCTTTGTATATGTGTGTAACACATTATATGCTACCTCATTAATATGTGTTTATGTTGTGTTTTGTGCGTTAATTAAAATGAAAAATGAGCCAGATTAAAAAAAAAAAGTCCTTAAGGTATGCTTTCCCTGTCATATTGGACTGTTTTCCTTAAAACCACAAGCCAAAATAAACTTTCCCTTCCTTAAACCATTTCTAAATTCTGTCACAATGACAAGAAAAGTAATACACGTACATTCACTGATATTATTCTTATGTTTTTGCTACTTTATACTATAGCTGAAATGCATTTTATTCATTGCCATTTAATCTCCAAGGTAGCAGTATTTCACCTGTATGAAACAAACACGAACATTTCTACATTCTGAAATTGTTATCCTATATTCAGGTCATGTTATATAATCTTTTTCAAATGTGTGGAAAAATAATAAATTTCTCTTACTAAAAATAAATAAATAAAGCTTTGAAATAATTTATTTAAGAGGTCTCAATACCTATCCCAATGCTTCCAAATCTAACTTCCCCTCACACTGAAAAACCACGAAGAAAAAAAATAAACTAGAAAAGAAAAGGAGAATTTTTATTGTGTACATGTAAAAAATGTTTAAATTTTTATAAGAAGAATGGCAACTATGAAGAGTAATGCTTTGTTTTGTTTATATATAAATTTATATATATATATATTTATAAAGCTATGTATACACACACACACACACATATATATATATTTATATATATAAATTATAATGTCATGTTGAATATGTCTCCCTCACTTTTTCTTTCTCTGAGGAAACTAGAGAGAGAAATGATAATACCAAAAGTTGATACCATTAGAATTAAAGGCTTCAAATGGATATTGTTATTGTCTGTTGGATGGTCACAGCTTCTAAGATTCTTTTTCCACAACTGAATTTTATGTCATCAGAACTCTTGTGACTCTCTGCAGAATCAAACATTGGATATTTCTAAGTAGAAATTTGATGTTCACAGAAGAGTAAGCTAGAAACTAACATTCCATAAGTTACTTTGAAGATTTAGATCACCAAAGTTAACTTGTAAAATGTTTATGTAAATCATGTTGGAAAGGAACTTTGTGAAGAACTTGTGTAATGCAAAATCTGGATAATAAAACCTAACTGTCTCCAGCACCTTGTCCTTGGGCCTGACAATTGACATCTTCCTAAAATATAGAGCCTACTTAGCATTCCAGGCGAAGATGAACTCATCTTTCTCCATCAGTGTGCTGGGAATAGGGGTATGATGACCTTGTATCATATGGACCAACAGCAAACGTGAGAGACAGTACATTGATCAACTATAGAGGTTAGTCTCTGCAAATTTTGTGTGAAAGTCATCATGGCTGGAACAAACTATCTTCAGGTTTCTTAATTCCACGAAATACATTGACTTCTCTTGTGTTTCAGCTAATGCCTCTTAGGGTTTTCTGCTATTTGCAGTTGAGCCGAATATTTCCCAAGCATCTAATGACACCATAATTATAAAAATCAGTCACTAAAGGCTTTGAATATGCTTGATCGGTAAAGTGGTTGGCACGAGGACCTAAGTTTGTATACAGAGCAGCAACAACGTGAAACACAAGGCACTGTGGCATAAGCCAGTAATCCTAGCACTGAGGAGGCATATCCAGGAGTCTCATGGAACAACTAGTAATGCTGTGATGACAAGATACAGGCTTATTGAGAGAACAGCCTTACAAAATAAGCTGAGGCCTTTGAGATAGCTCAGTAGAAAGAGGTACTTGACGTCAAGCCTAATGAACTCTGTTTTATCTGGGAAACCAAATGATAAAAAAAATAAAATAAGAAGATTTCATTCCTGTTAATTGCCCTCTGACCTTCACATAATATTCATGGCAAGTGTGTGTCCACACATGTACACACACTCATTCACACTAAATTAATTAATTAACTCATTAATTAATTAATTAACTATAAAATGGAGAGTGATCAAGAAGGACACCAAACATTAATGCTGCCCTCTGGTCTACACATGTACTCACATGAGCACATATACACATAGATAAAGAAATAATGACAATATTGGAACTTGTTAAAGGGCAGGGCATATGGCTCAGATGATAGAGAATCTGGCTAGTGTAGAAGTTTTTCAATGTATATGTTGGTGTGCAATGAATAAAAATATTTTATAACTGTGTGTCTCAAATTTATAAGTTCTATAAGTTAAAATGTCCTGTTACTATGGCAGTCCATACCTTTCCCCAAATCAAAGGTCCTGTATGATTGACTCAAAATGCCCTATTCCTTCTTACAAGCTTAAATGCCTCAATGTCCTCCACTCAAGAGCTCCAAAGTTTGTCAGTAATGGAGGAAAAAACTCTCAGGACCTCAGAACCAAACCTATTCTTGCTCTTCCCATCAAAAAGTTCTATTCATTGTGTCTATTTTTGAGCTTATACTTGGAATGTGATTCTATAAAGACAGCTATCCTCCAACTTTATGACCACTTATTAATCTGACTTCTTTCTACCTCATGACAATCAAAAAACAGATAATTGTTTTGTTGTAACATGTATAATTTAAGTTGACTTTAGTATCAAAGAACAATTGTATTAAATGAGTTAGACAGAAAGAAAGACTTCATTTGGCTATTTTAAGGGGTGTACAGTTAGAACTAAATTTTATGAAAAAATGGGGTACAGTTTTCTAGTGTTTAGGTGAGTTATTGGAAAATTTCTAGATGATGGTCATCAGAAATTTGACTAATGTGGTGAGCTCATCTGATTACCAGTTAAGGATATTACATTTATGCTTTTCAACAAATACAAGGATGCTGTCTGGTTTTGGTGACTACATTTTAAAAATATGTTTCCTATTTCCTTGAGGAATACACTGAATGATTGTAGTGCATGAAAGAGCCCGGTAAAGATCTAAATCTCAAAAAGGAGCAGATAAATTTATGATTACAAGTTCTCTGAGGTAAATGCTCTAAATACAGGTAGGTCAGGGGCCAAGATTCAGGGAGAAATATGTGTAAACTTCAGTGGCATAGGAGGAAGATTAAGATTGTGTTGGTTACAGTGTAGATTAGAAGAGTCCATACATCTACTACCACTGATAGCAGGTCATGCCCTTGGTCAGGAATACCTATCAGTGAAAATGATGTAATCAGAGCACATAAAAGTTATGGCTTCTAGGATTCTTGCCAGGAATAGAAATGGCAAGGGGCCTAGCTTTTGGTGACCCTGTTCATATTAGTTAAGATCCTTTCTAATCCAAGATTAATTTTATACTGTGCTACAGCCCTTTTCAAAAGGAACAGTTACACTATTATTATGGAAAATCAACATCTACAACTTCCATGTCAGTGAGAAGTATATACAAACATATAGAACTATTAAGGTCTTAAAAGCCATATACATTGTCTTTGGTGCTTCATGTTCTACTCAAGAAAGAATGATGAGAGTCCAGACCAGCCATCTAGATCATATGACTCATGTTAGATTTCAATCATATTAATATTAATATTTCCTAATCAAACATGCTCTCACATCACATTTTCTTTATTCTTTGCAGATCCAGCAGAATAAGAAGAATGATTGCAACTTCACCAGAAGAAAGAAGAAAAACACTCTCCACTCTATTAGCTACCTAAACAAGTATTTGGAGGTGGTAGGAGAAAAGAGTATCCTTAATCTAATTAAAATGCTCAGTTAAGAGATGTGAAGGTATGATAGAACTTTGCATCTTACTCATAAATATTTGCTTGTTGCTCTTTGTAAATTTAATATAGTTTTGCTGGTTCTGTTTAAGCTTGATTCCAGGTCATAGGTTTTCATCCGTTACAGATTTATCATGATCTTTGTACAAAAGTCCACCAGTGGAATGTAACTTCACCGAGATAAGAGGAAACACAGTATGGCAAATAAATCATACAGGCATGTTTCTGGCCTCAGATCAGCTCCAATTTCCCAAGTGCAGTGGTAATGGAGTCCTGACTGCAGAAAAAGTCCCATACTGATTTGAGAAGTTCTTCCAGAGATATGAACTGAGGTGAAGCCATGATTATTGACTTCACTATAGGAAAGAATTTCAGGATAAGTCAGTGTGAAGCAGAGTTAGAGTTTATTAGGGAAAGATTTTAACCTGGATGTAAGCACAAGGATTGATAGAAAGAAAAAACCACCAGGGAAAAGAAAAGATACAAGCAAGAATATATGGTGACTTCTCAAGAGAAAGCCATGCTTCAGTCTTAATGATGGCCACAATATATATTACACACACACACACACACACACACACACAGAGAGAGAGAGAGAGAGAGAGAGAGAGAGAGAGAGAGAGAGAGAGAGAGAGAGAAAGTTTGGTGAACCTAAAGTTAAATCTTAAAAGGTTGATAAGAAACTATTTACCCCTCCTACCTTTTTTCTGGTTTTGTGAAATGAGATCACAAAGCTGTTGAAGAAATGCCTTAGAGAAGATTGCAAACCCATAAGGTGAAATTATGAATCACAAGGGTTTCAGAACAGAGCTAAAACATGCCTTTTACTGTAAATAGTCATTCTTGAGATCTTATTAGAAAAATTAAGGGTTTGTATCTGGGAGAGGAGACAGGTCATATTCAAAGGTTATATATGCTTAGGCCTTAAATATGTCCATTGCATTAAAAAATCTTATTTGAAACATGTAGGAAAGGAATATTTTCCCTAAGTAAAACAATCTTCAAGGTAAATGTTAATTGTGCTGGAATGCTGAACTTCTGCTGGTAAAACCCCAGAGTGAGAAGGTCCTTTCTATTCCCAAGTCTCCTTAATTTTTGATGTCTTTCTCTCTTGCCTCACTGGCATTCCATTAAAAATCATACGACCCAAGATAATGTGAAATGTACTTTTCTCACAAAGGTCAGTAAATAGAAAGAATATTTCTGAACAATGTCTTCATTCTCTACTTATCATTCAATACTTTTTCCATCAAGACAAATTAAGGTTCTTTGAAATGTTTGCTGAGATGCCTCAGATTTTGATAAAGAATTTCAAACTGTTGTTGATTCATCTCCTACTCCAGCAATCCCCCTCAACCAAGAGTTGGCTTCCTTAAACCAAATCACATGGCTCTCTAGGGTAAAATCTTACACCACCATGCACTAGACATGAGTCATCCTCCTGTCCTGTATTCACTCTGAATATACTACTCTTCTGTCCATCGCTTTATTGCTCTCTTGGTTATAAGATCAGTTTTCCAGATGTCTATCTCAGAAAATATTGTCATGTGAGTATTCAATGACCTATCTCTTGCATGTCTCTTATTTCATTTTACCTCACATACAGGCCTTGAATTATCTCATATCATTACAAGGATGACAACAAGAAGATCCTGAGGGACCACATTCACATGATTATGTTATCGTATATTATTATACTTATTATTGTTAATCTCTTAATTTACATAATATACATACCATTTTATCATAGGCATGTGTCCTACTTAGCTTCAACTGTCAACTTGACACTGATTAGAGTCACCTGAAAAGGGAGCATCAGTCATGGGATTGCCGAGATCAGAATGGCCTATTGGCAAGTTTATGGGGGCTTGTCTCACTTGTCAACTGATCGCTATGAGAAGCAAGATTTCCTAGGAAGGTATCATAGGGATGTCTAAGAAAGCTAGCTAAGCATAAGCTGATTTGTTATGGTTTCTGCATTCAAGTCCATGCTTGAGTTCCTCCAGTACTTTCCTCAGTGATGAACCATAACCTGTAGCAGCCTAAAATCAACCCCTTCTTCTCCCAAGTTGCTTTTGGTCATGATATATGTCACAGCAGCAGAAAGGAAACCAGGGCAGCACAAAAGTGTGAAATATATGGTACATGTAAAGGTTAATACTATTTGTGACTTCACGTACCCTTGTAGGCCAAGCTAACATCCAATCAATGGTCACATGCAGTAGAAAGTAGCTATGAGTGTGGCCCAACAAAAATATGTATAAAATTACTTAAAACATTATGAGATTTTTTTCTATGACTTTTTAAAATCAATTGTGCAGTTCTCAGGTGTGAACTTTGTAGAAGACAACATGGTCCTACAATGTCAAAAGGTTCAACACATCAGTGAAGGCTTTAGGTTGTATCCTTCAGAAATAAGGAAACACTACAGTGCATGAAGCTTGCATGTTCTCAAAGTAAATGCATCTCTTGAAGACTTGAGAGTTAGTTGGTTATAAAAGAAAAAATTACTCAATTCTTCCTCCCCTCCAATAACTAAAGAAGAACCCTGGGGCCTCAATTCTAAATATAAAGGGGTATAAACCTGATGACAATACTGACAGAGTTAACTACTCATCACTCCTGATCTGGAAATGAAGAGGTGGGGTGCAGCATCCTGGATTAGATTAACATTCTTTACTGCCACCTCATAGACTTTTGTCACAACACTAAGGAAGAAATTTCAGAAGGCTGGAGAACAATTGATAGCACAGTGGAAGTAAAATTCCTAGTTGTGATTCAATAAGCAGTAACTAGATATTCAGATTTATACGCTCAACACTTGAACTGAAAGTAAAGTGTTTGGGTACTGACGCCCTTCTACCATTTTCAACATATCTCTCCAGTTACTTTGTTTGCAATGGAAATTCCCAGAAATGCCACCTCTCTCCTACTCCTTTGCATATGCTCTTCAAGTTCATGTCCCAGCTGTTTTCCTGGGCATGCTGTCTCCTGTAGCTTAGATCAAACTTTTTATTTCTCAGAAGCCAGAGGCTTCTATCAAGGATTAAGCAAACTATAATAAGCGTCTACAGAGTGAATGTTTTGTGGCATAATATTTGTAGGAGGGAGTGTAACAAAAGCTAAAGTACTTTCAACTCAACAACTTGAAACTTCACTGTAGGTTATCTTTTGGACTCTGTAAAATCATGCTAAGCCAAACCAACTCCGATGACAGTTAATGCTAGAGTTATACAAATGTAAACTAGCTCAGATTTATGTTCATTGGAATTTTGGCTGAGTTTATATGTCAAGAATACACGCAAATGGTATAATGTGTATAATTTGTTTTTCAAAATCTCAAATTGCCATGGGAGCCTTAAAGCCAAAACATATTATAATCATATTGTAGTTAGATGCAAAAAAAATATGTTGACTTAGTTGATTCAGTTCTGTATAATGTTATCAAACTACACTTTTTACACAAACACATTTTCAATAACAGGTTGGGAATTGTTTTTCACATATCACAAGGTTAGATAGGTTTTCAATAATTTCTTCTAGACACTACAAAAATAATTATTAGCATCTGTCACTCAGAATTCATTGCTGTATGTTTACAACCTTCATAATGGGAACAGTTTCTCTACTTTCTGTCCTTATTACTTGCTTCTATAACCATTTTATTCAAACTCCTAACATGATACCCTTTCTAGAAAACATTTATGACACATTCAACTATATGTTCCACAATATAATCTCCTTCAATTGAATCAAATATATTGGCCAGATCATTCTGTAGTGGCTAAAAGAGAAACTAAGTGTACAAGTCATTGTAGTACCACACCTGACTCAAAGGCAGGAGCACACTAGATGCAACTAATTTCATGTGATTTCTACTTATGCTTCTAATTAGTAAGTTTTCAGAGAAAGTACCTTATATTTACAGTATTTATTTTGATAAATGCTAAATACATCAATAAGTATGTATATTACTATAGCATTTAGGCATGAGAACATATCTTTATGTGCACATTTACAATAGATGCATATGTATATATATATGTATAGGTGTACATGTATGGATACATATTCACATTCTTTGTGTACAAATGTGGATCTCCTATATACTATCCCAAATGAAGAATCTATAACTCCATTACTGCTCTTTAAGACAGTGGCAAATAAGACACCTTACATCTGTTCTCCTAAACAGGAAACCCAGGATTAGAAAATTGTTTCCCAGTCTGTTATGTGCTACATCAGCTCCACGTGTCTGACCTAATGCATCAGCCATGCCTCCAAAACCAGATTCAGAAAAGTGGCATATCCTGCCTGCACAGCATGAGTCCCACATTTTTAGCTAAAAGTTACAATGGATCCATGGAAGGAGAAGCCAAGAGTTCCTGGCATGCATTCATGAACAGTTAGAAATCTGGAGGGCAAATGCCTTTGAAGCTGTTGCTAACTGGTAAGAACATGAAAGTTCGATAAAAGCCTTTCCCATTTGTTCCCCCAAGTAGGTAATTTCATTATATGCTTCCCAGTGCTACTTAGGATGCCCTGAAGAATGTGACATCAGTCATCTCTCTTGAGGAGGACTTGGAAACACATTCTTATACTGTCACTCCTTCCCTTCCACACTCTCCCTCCCATTCCCGATCATCAATCTCTGGATGAATGTTCTTTTTGGAAACCCTCGTCTCTGATTTTCTCTCAGGAGAACACTGACTAAGAGGTAATCTTAATGCAAATAATGCAAATGTTTAATGATATTCACCATATTTCTCTAGTTCAGAGAAAGCAGAGACACATTAGATTATTTGAAAGATTGAGATAAAATGGTTTTTAACTTCTTTAAGTGGGCAAGTAAATTGTGTTGATATTTTATTAAGAGATTTTCTATTCATTTTACATACCAACCACAGATTCCCCTTTCCTCCCTCCCCCTGCCCCTGAGCCTTCCCCCCCCCCCCAACCCATCCCTCATTCCCACCTCCTCCAAAGCAAGGTCTCCCATGGAGAGTCAGCACAGCCTGGTATATTCAGTTGAGGCAGGTCGAAGCCCCTCCTCCCTGCACCAAGGCTGTGCAAAGTGTCTCACCACAGGCACTAGGCTCCAAAAAGCCGGATCATGCACTAGGGACAGGTCCCAATCCCACTGTCTGGGGCCCCCTAGACAGTTCAAGCTAAACATGAGGGACTAGTCCAGTACCATGGGGGTTCCTCAGATATAGGTCCACAGTTCATGCATTTCCATTAGTTTGGCTAGTTGTCTCTATACTGTGGTGATATTGTGTCCCCCAATATATTGTGCATCCTAATAAATTTATCTGGGGTCAGAGGACAGAACAGCCACTAGATAGATCCAGAGGCCAGAAAATGGTGGCACACATGCCTTTAATCCTATCACTTGGGAGGCAGAGATCCATCTGGATCTCTGTGAGTTTAAAGCCACACTGGAAACAGCCAGGCATGGTGACTCATGCCTTTAATCCCAGGAAGTGAGCCTTTAATCCCAGGAAGTGATGGCAGGAAGCAGAAAGGTATATAAGGCATGAGGACCAGGAACTAGAGCCTGGTTAAGCTTTTAGACTTCTAGCAGCAGTTCAGCTGAGATCCATTTGGATAAAGACTCAGAGGCTTCCAGTCTGAGGAAACAGGATCAGCTGAGGAATAGGCATGGTGAGGTGATTGTGGCTTGTTCTGCTTCTCTGATCATTCAGCATTCACCCCAATACCCAGCTCCAGGTTTTATTTTCATTAATAAGAACCTTTTAAGATTCATGTTACACTGTACTTTTTCCAATCATGGTCTCAATATCTCTTGCTCATAGCATCCCTCTTCTCTCTCATCGATTGGACTCCTGGAGCTCAGCCTGGGACCTGACTGTGGATCTCTGCATCTGCTTCCATCAATCAGTGGATGAGAGTTCTATTATGACAGTTAGGGTATTCAGCCATCTGTTCACCAGAGTAGGCCAGTTCAGGTACCCTCTCGACTATTGTCCGTAGTCTATGGTGGAGTCATCCTTGTGGATTCATGGGAACCTCCCTAGCACTCTGCTTCTCCCTATTCCCATGGTGTCTTCATTTATCATGGTATCTCTTTCCTTGCTCTCCCACTCTGTTCCCATTCCAGCTCGAACCTCCTACTCCCCTAAGCTCTCATTCCCCTTTCCTTGCCCTCCATAATGCCCCCTCACCCCCAGTTTGCTCATGAAGATCTCATCCATTTCTCCATCACTAGGCAATCCATGCATCCTTGCTAGGTACATCCTTACTAGCTAGGCTCCCTGTAACTGTGGGTTGCAGTCTGGTTATCCTTTGCTTTACATCTAGTATCTACTTATGAGTGAGTACATACCTTGTTTGTTCTTCTGAGTCTGGGTTACCTCACTCAGGATGATATTTTCTAGTACCATCCATTTGCCTGTGAACTTCATGATGTCATTGTTTTTCTCTGCTGAGTAGTACTCCATTGTGTATATGTACACATTTTCTTTATCCATTCTTCAGTTGAGGGGCATCTAGGTTGTTTCCACATTCTGGCTATTACAAATAATGCTGCTATTTTAGATTTATTCCAGTTTTAGTTACAGGTGTCTGTATAAGGAGCTGTGCACCTGAAAGTGCAGGTGTATAGTCCAAGAGAGGGTGTTAGATTCCCTAGAGCTGAAGTTACAGGTGGTTATAAGTGCTGGGAATGGAACTTTTGTTCTCTGTGAGAGTAGTACATGCTCTTAATCACTGACACATCTCTTCAGCCCAATTTTAGATTATTTTAACTATGTTAAATTATATTTTACGATACTCTATAGCAACTTTGTGGTAATTTATTTAGAAGTAAGGCTCTTTGAAAATGAAAATGCCAGCCAGGCAGTGGTGGCACACGCCTTTAAACCTAGCACTCAGGAGGCAGAGCCAGGTGGATCTCTGTGAGTTTGAGGCCAGCCTGGGCTACAGAGTGAGTTCCAGGAAAGGCACAAAGTTGCTCAGAGAAACCCTGTCTCGAAAAAACAAATGAAAATGCCTTTCTAACACCATGCCATGTGTTGCTGTAAAAGAATCCTCCACTCTCCATTTGTCCCCTTTCATTTCTCATCCCACATAGACGAAGGAAACATTGTGCACAGCTACAAGACACCTATTTTTAAATGATTGTATTATTTTGTGTGTATGGATGTCTTGCCTGCATATGTGACTGGTGCCATAGAGGCCAGAAGAGAGCATCAGGATCCCCTGGAACTGGAGCTATAGACATTTGTGAGCCTCTGTGTGGGTGCTGAGAATGAAATCCATCTCCTTTGGAAGGAGCAACCAGTACCTTTATCCATTAAACCATCTCTCTAGCTCTAAAAAACACTTTTTTTTCTGCCTTCATGAAGCTAAAAGTGGCTATGAGGCTAAGTTCTAACCACTTTTATGAATGACAAGAGGCACATGACCTCCAGACCTTCTCTTAAGTTGAAGCAAATATATGTATCCCAGAATTCTTTGCTGTCACTTCTGATTCCTACCTGGAAAATGGTTTTGATGATAGGATACCTAATGGCAGTTTGAACAAAGAGGCAGCTCTCAGAACATATGCTTGAGGAATAGTCAAGCAGAAGCTAGGAGAACTCTGAGTCCTTCATAACATACAATAACCATCCAAGCTGTGAGTTTCACACCTCTAGACGTATATACCAAAGAGAAGAAACAGCTTACTATCCCTTCAACTATCTGTGACTTATCTATCACATGTATTAAAGAAATAATCCCAACATTAAAATCCCATATACCAAAATCATAGTCTAACATTTATTAAGGTGGTGGTCCTGATCAGGGTTAATCTTACTCCAAGGGGTGTTTGAATATTTGAGAACATCTTTCATTTGTTAGTTGTAGCTGATGAATAAAGAGAAGAGTTAAGGTTAAGCAAGCTGCATTGCACAGAATAGTCCTTAAAACTAATATTTTATTTTTCAAAAACAAATGCTACTAGAGCTAAAATTGAGAAAGATTGCATTGTCTTTGAGTGTGCTTGCTCTCATACATATTGATCAATCTATACACAAGTTTACTCAAGTGGTTCTTGGAATAAACCTACTTTATATGCTCATTGCTTTTGGTTTAGCTGTATCAGCTGAACCTTCCTCCTTTTCTCCTTTACTACCGCAGAGATATAGGAGCAATACCTACACATTTCCCAGCACTGTCTGACCATGGGAGAAGTTACTGGCAGATAGTAGAGCACACAGGGAATGTGACTTGTGGGTCGATGGATGAAATACCAGACAGAACCCATCTGCACTCACTTGATTGTTTTTTTGTTTATAGCTAAAGACATTTCCCACCAAGGGAAATGATAGAACACGTGTCCAATTATTCTCTCTGCATTTGTTAAGACTTCAAGATATATTCCATTCATTTTCTTATTAAAAATAAAAGATGCTCATCACAGAATGTTTAAAAATCATTATTATTGAGCAAAGACAAGAAAATTATAATCATCCATAATCCCAACAGACCAAAAAACCCATTAACTCTGCAATCTGTATGAATCCAGATACTTTCCTGTGCACACATATTAAATTAGTATATAATTGATACCACATTCTACCTTTTTATAACCAGTATATTGTTTCTCTATTTGGAGATATTACCCATTTATACCACTAATTACCCATTTATCTTAAAAAAAAACAACAGGCCTCTGTTTTACAATGGGAATAACATTTTGTCACATTTCTACATGCCAGAGTTATACACAGGTTCAAGCTCTGCTTTCAGGGTGACTCAATTTCATAAAACCACGTGAGTGAGATTTTCCTTATAGAGCACTGTCCGTCCCTATGTTGTTTATAGCATCATCTATTGCCGTGGAAGCCACGCAATCTCTGCCTTGCTACTCTCAAACATACACTGCGTATTTTGATAGACATTTCACCACTGTTGCAAATTCATGAGGCAAACAACCTAAGGAAGGAGAGATCTACATTAGCTGATAATTTCTGCAGTTTCAATTGATCAGGGCCAGCTCCAGTCCTGAGAAGCCTGTGACAGGGCAGAAATATCATGAAAGAAGATCATGAGAGAGGAAACATGTTCTCCTTGTGACAACCAGAAAGCAAACAAGAACAAGATATTCCTCCTCAATATAACAGCCCAATTCCTCAAACTAGACCCCATCTTCGAGGATCCCACCACCTCCCAAAGATCTTTTGGAATTTAGAATCAATCAATTTACTAAACCACTGATTGGGTCATATCCTTCAGGGTATATTATCATTGAAACACCTTTACCAGACTGTCCAGAGGTATGCTTTAGTAATCTCCTAGGCATATCTTAATCAAATCAAATTCCCAATCAAGGCTAACCAATCATTACATTCTCAGCTTAAAACAATCTGATGTTGTACATATTTATATCCCGTTGAAGGTTGTAAGAAAACCTGCCTTAAAATACATAAGGAAAACTCCTAATGAAGACAAGAACTACCCAGTTTATGATTATCTTGAAGAATAAATTGAAAGCAGCAAAAGAGAGACGGCTAAAGAGAGAGTTTTCCCACTTAAAGAAATGGGAGGTTAGAGCCATGCTTCTGAAAGAAAAAAATATTGAAATCTGTAATTCTCTGAATTGTAATCAAGTTCATAAATAGGCATGAACTTACCAGGGAAATCATTGTAGTTAGGAAATCTTCAGCTGTCAGGCAAACCCAAGGAGGAGTAGAGGTTTTTCTTCTGTGGTCTGAATTATATGACATAGTTTATAATCTGAGTGTTCAGGCAGCAGGAAGGCAGATGTCACCATGGCTCACACTTTGAATTTACTTCAGGGAACTGCCTTAGTAAAGCAAAATAAGGATCAAACTTATTGAAGCTTGAGTCTAGACTGCTGCTAAAGTCTTCAAGCTATTTTTGCTTTTTGAAAATCTCTATTTCCCAAACTCACTTTAACAGGTCTACAGGAGGTTAGTCATACGTGACAGGCACTGGTTCGTGACTTCTGGTTTCCCTTTTTGATGTTAGTGGGGCCATGGCCTTTCTCAGACCACGGTCTCTGCTGTGTTCACACTGATGTTCGTCAACAATACTGAGTGGAAAGGCATGGGCTAATATACACACATGCAAATATACAGGTAGACTGGTGCAGAGGACATTAAAATCGGGTGTTCTAAAGTGTCCTAAACTAAAGAATGTTCCAGTAAGATGTAGGAAAATACTTGAATTTCAATACACAACTAAACAAAGTCTGTATTTCACCCTTTGATATTATCCAATTATGTTTCTATCAGACTTGTGAATTATAGGTAGCTGATATCAGTGCAAAATACTCATTAAAAAAGAATTCATTTTGATGAGTGGTCAGCCTCCCTCTCTTCTTCCACAGTAATAAGATTTTATTCTGAGTCAGGAAAAGTGTTAACTAAGCATACTTGAGTTGCTCAAACCCTAAACTCTGCATATTTCAAAAGCTCTTTCTCCAGACTGGCTTCTGCCCAAATTCAGAGAGATAATATCTGAGGTCTTGGGATAATCTAGCCAATAAGAATGTTTTATATGTTCTTTAATTTGTAGGTCTTTCTAAACTAGTTTATCAGATAATATTGTCCTAACAATGTAATCCACAGTAAAAACCAATTTTTGCCTTGTATTAGATTAAGTGACTGAAGACAGTCATAAGCATTACAGGCCTATGTGAATGACCTGTAGTAAAATCTATGGATACCTTCACATAGGTCAGCTTCCTTTTAATATTTATTTTAATTTTTTATTTTGTATATGAGAGTGGGTGCAGATAAGTACACATTGGTGCAAGTGTCCTCAGAGGCCAGATGAGGGTGTCAGATTCCCTGAAACTAGAGTTTCAGACAATTGTCAGCTACCTGCCTTGGGTGCTAGGAACCAAACTCAGGCCTTAACTGCTGAGTCATCTTTCCAATGCTGAGCTTTCTTTCACTTAGACATCACACATCTTGCAGACTTATATGCTGTTCAACTCTACAGTGAGTGGATACTTGGAAGTCTGCCTGAACTTTGTTCCAGGAATTATTTTCATTTTCACTGATTTTAGTATCCATGTGATTACCACAACAATCCACAGCCATAGGAATACTAATTTTGAATTTTGTGAGTTTTTGGAAATCATTAAGTCTAGAAACAGCTTTTTGCTTTCTTTCTTATATTTAGTATTCATAAGTATGCCCATTGTTTTGAATGTGTTCCTTTTAAACATGTATTCTCTTATTAGTGACTTTGACAAAATGCTTAAAATCTATTCATTTTAAGCAAATTAATCATTACTTTAACACTTAAAAATACCTTTCAGCATAACAAAGTTTCTTCAGATAGATATCCAGGACCTCTCACATAAATAAGAACAAATTGCTACACCTTTACACCTTTCTCTTGAACGTTGCTAATTAATATGCTAAACCAAAATACCATGAGGACTTCTTTAACAAGGAGAGACTAAAGCAAGTTGTTCCACATGTTCTACAGTAGCTGAGCTTTGAGCACACAGCTGAGATGCTCTCAGGTGGAAAGTTCATGAGTGTCTGGTGGCATACCAGTCAGTTTGCAGGATAATCAAGCTAGGAAACGACACTCCATGAAGCAGAAAGTCACAAGACCAAGAAACCTGCACTGATGTTTTTCCACTGTCAAGCTGGCTGAATTTTACAACTTATCTAAGCCCATGGGGGTACCATACTTTCTAAGTGACAAGCCATGATTAACACGTTTATTTCTTCAATAGAAAACTATTTCTAACACTTCTTCTGCTAATAATAAACAACCTCACTTGTGTAAAATTTCCATTTAAGAGTGCTAAATTACCACCTCTAAAGGTGTTGATTCCTGATGAAGGTGCTTCCTATGATGTGCCCCTTGCCCACCCGTGAAGAGTTAGTTCCTGAAAGAAAGTACTGTGCATGCACCTCACCCTAAGGTATAAATTAGTTAACTGGCACAAACAAACATGTATAACACTGTTCACATCCAAATGGTCTTAAAATAAATTTCCTGCAAACAAAATGACCGTATTAGGGAGAATGTCACAGAAACTCAAAGCAATCATTATCATCTTATTTTTGTCTTTACATCTTCATTTGGAAATGCTTTGTATTTTGTTCCCATACCATGATCAATAATTCAATTATTGCATTCTTATGTATGAAGAGCATTATCAGGTAATTGAGTGATCTAATGATGAGCAACTCTTGCTTTTTTTCAAGAAAAGAGTCAAAAGAAAGGAAACCCTTACTGTTGATCTATCAGGGGATAATAACTTAGCAAACATAATGTTTGGCTGTTGTAATGATTTTTGAAGATTGTAATTATGATCACAATTACAAAAGAAAAAAACTGAGGTTAAGAAAAGGTAACATAATTGACCCCACGACAGGACACAATCTACATTGCAACCAAAATAGATGCCTTCAACAACTTGTATCTCAATCCTAAGTTACAGTGAATCATCACTTCCACGTTCAAAATGAAGTTGAATTAATACAATACTAAAGCATTCATTGCTAAACTTCTCTTTCATGAGATAAAACCTAATAGAACTAGTTTGAAAGAAAATTAAGTTTGGTCAATGGGAAGATATGATCAGCTTTACAGAAAAAGGTCTTAGAGAAACTCAAGCAGGTGACTAAAAGGCAAGAGACTTAGAATATAACTTTCCAACAAGAAAGGAATAAGTAAGTCTTCATTTTGATACTGGGAAAACTGAGGTTTCCTTTACTGTTCTAAGTTTCATTAATCAAAGACTTGAGAAATGGACTCAGAGGTAAGCTAAAGGACAATGTTATTAAAGTTTAAAAGAAAAACAGTGTATGTTAGGTGAAAATCCCTGCAGCTGCCAGGAAGAAAGATGGAATCAAAGCCATGGCTTTTAAGTTAGGCAACAAATAGAAACAGGGAGAACTCATTAAGAAAAGGAAAGCACTCTGAGGAATGGAAATGGGCTAGTCAAATGAGGAAAGAGCTCAGTATGTTTTTTTATAGCCTCCTCTCTTGCTCAGGTTTCATAGGCTTCTTTTCTTTGCAAGCATGCTCTATTTGTTAGATGATGCCAAAGTAAAGAAGGGCTTCCAGTCTTCCTCCAAACTAGCTTCTTTTATGTCATTTTCTTCAGTACCCTCTCTCCAGTCACAGTTTGATCATTTAGCAAATTATTTATTACATAAGGGTTAAATATATAAAACAGATTGCATGCACATATTGATATCATAAATATGGTATCAATTACTAAAACTTTCAGAATATTAACTTGATTTCTGCAAATGTTTAAATGCATGCATGTATATTAATGGAAATGTATTTTTTGTTATTCAGTGTACTTATCTTTTATAGCCATGAATAAAAACCACAAGTGAAAACTGAAAACTTGGGTATACAATTGAATTGAAATTTAGATTTAAAAAAACCAAAGTTATTGCTAAAGTCATTTTTCTTATATTTCTATAAGCTATCTAATCAGAAATGCAGAGGCAATGGTTAATCTCCATTGCCAATTTGAATGGATTTAGAATCACCATGGAAACACACCTCTGGACATATCTTTGAAAGTGTTTCTAGAAAAGAATAAATGAAGAGGAAAGGCCATGTTGAATATGGGCTGCACCATCCCCTGGGCTGGGGTCCTGGACTAAATAAGCAGGAGACAGTGAATAGAGCACCAGTGTTCATCTCTTTTCCCCTACTGTGCCCAGCTACCTCATTGTCCTGTCCCCAAGGACTATATCCCTGGAACTGTTATCCATAATGTACTCCTCTATCCCAAACGGTTTCTTCTTGGGTATTTTGTCACAGCATTAAAAAAAATAGTAACTAATTAATTTTTCTTATGGATGTTCTCTTAAAAATCCTTAAATTTCCTTTAAGCTTTTGTGAAGAACATGGAACTGATGCTTTGTTTTATCCACTTCAAGAAAACTCATGACTTTAGCTGTATATGATATAAAAATAGAAATCCTTAGGATCTACTGCATCTGTAACACTTTCATCCTTCAAAATGAATGCAGAACTCAACAAACCATTAAATAAGGCAATGGAATCACAGTTTTCCCTCTCTACAGAGCTGACACCTGAGAAGCAGCAGTTTTATCCCTACAAAGTCTTTCCAACAGAGCTGACTCCTCCCACTGATTGTCCTGACTGCATGATCTTCTTTCCCAACTGTTCTCTCTGCTTGCATCCAACTTCTGTTCCATACTGAGCAGACTGGCCAATCTACTAGAATGGTCGCCTTGTGCCCCTTGTTCTCAGGCCTCCAGCAGCTTTGCTTTCACTTAAATAAAAACTGTCTTGAAAATGTGTAATCACAAGAAATCCCCAGATAACCATGCTGCCCAAGATTTCCCTAATTTATGAAAGAAACATCCACAGAACCTTTTAAAGAAAC
>CABHPP010137717.1:2197-44977 GCA_902168425.1 Peromyscus attwateri | reverse complement strand
AAAACAAAACAAAACAAAACCATAATAACTGTTGAAGATAATATAAATATATTAGTTTAAACATATTTAGATTTTTTGAGACTCCTAACAGTGAGAGCAGAGGCTGTCTCTGACTCTTTTGCCTGGTTTGGGGACCCTTTCCTCCTACAGGGTTGCCTCATCCAACCTTAACAAAAGAGGAGGCACCTGCAACTTGATATACCATGACTTGCTGATATTCATGGGAGGCCTGCCTGTGTCTGATGAGTAACAGTAGAGGAGGAATAGATGGGGAAAGGGGGGTACTGGGAACAGGGGAGAGAGGGAAACTTTGATTGAGATGTAAAAACAAAAATAAATAAATAAACAATAAATAAATAAATGAAAAGAAAAGAAACAACAAAACATTTAGATTTTATTTTTTAACATAATTTTTTATTGATTATTTGGGAATTTCACAGTACCCCAATCCCACTCATTTCCCAGTCCCTCCATATCCACCCCTCACTCCTGTAGCTTCCTCCCCTCAAAGAAAAATTTTAAAATATCAGTTAAAACCAGACAAAACAAAGAAACAAACCACTTTGCTCCTCCATCTTTCCCGCCTCTCCAACACCTCTTCATTCATCTTAGTGCCACTGGAAGCCACACAGTTTACCCTTTTGTCCACTCAGCTTTATTTGCAGGTGTTCATTGCAATGAGTTGTTGGTCTGGGAGAGCTGGCCCCAATGGCAAGGATGTAAAAGAGCAGGCTCCACCCCTCTCCTGAGGGGGGCAGTCCCAGCAGCTGGGACTGAGCAAATCAGCCCCCACCCAGACCCACATCCAAGGCTTTGAGTTGGTCCTCCCCAACATCTATCCCACCTATGACCTGCCAGAGTGTGTGAAGGAACTGGTCCTGCAGAACCACCTGCAGGATCTCCATGACTCTGGACAACAGCAGGATATCTGAGAGGCATTTAGGTGAGGGCCCAGTATGGATAGTGTACCAGAAGCCAGAGAGCTTGAGCCGGACATTTAGTAGTCTTAAGGACATAATTTGGGTTCTACTGAGATGACTCAGAGAGTAAAGGTCCTTACTGCCAAGCCTGATGGCTTAGTTAAATATCCAGAATCCATATGGTAGAAGAAAAAATGGCTCCTGCTGCTCGTTTTCTGACCTCCAAACACACCTACAATAGTATCTGAACCCCCTCCATACCATGAGCGTGCGTGTACACACATACACACACACACACACACACACACACACACACACACACACACACAAATAAATAAATAAGTACTAAGGACACATTTCACATTGTTACAGGTGGCCTGCAGTTAAGTACAGTGCAATAAGAAAATCAGAGCCGGGCGTTGGTGGCGCACGCCTTTAATCCCAGCACTCGGGAGGCAGAGGCGGGCGGATCTCTGTGAGTTCGAGGCCAGCCTGGGCTACCAAGTGAGCTCCAGGAAAGGCGCAAAGCTACACAGAGAAACCCTGTCTCGGAAAAAAAAAAAAGAAAATCAGTTGTGCTCAACAGATGATAAGGCACATAAATGGAACTTGTAGCTAAATGGTTTATGATGGGATTTAAAGAATAACCCTCTAACTACAAATTCATCTTTATGGTAGCATTGTGTCTGTCTGGGAACAAGCCCCAGGTCAGGGAAGTAGGAAGCACCAGCAGAGGAACCTAGACCACCAGAAGAAAACAAAGTTAGCTGCTGCAAGCAGCAGGAAAATGTAATGGAATTCAGCTACTATCACAAAAGCTGCTACTTGAAAAGGTCAAGGACTTTTCCAGAGGTCAAGCCATAGCTTAAGTCTTGGTGATATTTTAGCTTTTGTATATATATTAGCTGGTTCCTACAATGATTTTCTTGTATGCTATGTGTGCTTCCAAGAACTCCTAACAGTGTTTTATCTAAAATACCTATCAAGCATCCAAGGCCTAAACTAAGGTAACACCCTTATAGAAACAACGCCTGTCTCCTAGGTAGGTTGGATAGCTCTATTTCTTGTGCAATTTAAACTGAGACCCTCCTTTCTTATACAACCTTACTAACATTATAGACTCTTAAAATTTTACCTAATCACTTCTAGGAATGTAGACTGAGCACACAAATTCCCTTTTTGATATAGTAACTGATATAATCTGTTGACCTCCTCCTCTAGCCACTCCCTTTTTGGGTTGTAAAAGAAAGCCTGACAGTCACTGCCTGAGGAAACTCATACCTGCCTTTATGACCCTGTAGGAATTCAAGCCTGGTGACCTGACTGGAAGGGGAGGATTGCTATTGCTTGGGTTTATAACTGAACACCTCAGAGACTTGGAGGAGAATTGAGAGGTATAAGGAGACTTAGAGGAGGATTTAGATGAGAGAACTAGAAGAATGAGATGGAAGATGAGGAAGAGCCATATGGGGAAGAATGAGATGGGTAAGAATGAGATAAGAAAAACCAAGATGGGGCAGAACTAAGATGAGAGAATTAAGATAAACTTAGAGGGGACAGCAGATGAAGGCAGAGAGAAATCAGGCAAGAAAAGAGCTAGGCTTGAGTACAGAACTGTAGCTGTATAGATGTAGAATGTTACCCCAGAGGAATAAAGCAGATGGACTAAGAGCTTGGTGTACTTAGATTCATTTCCTGAAAATAATTCTCACTGTTCGTAGCTTCACTTCTGGGCCCCTGGGAAGAATATTATTAAGGCTGGTCCTTAATAATATTCGAGAGCTAACAAGTCCTTCCCTCCTAGGCCACCTGGATCACACACTCACCCACTCTATGTTGCCTTCTTTATGTCATTAGCCTGGTGTGTATGGTTGAATTGTATGAGCAAAGTATGCATCTGATGTGGCTTTGCTAATCATGTACTGAGTTTGTTCTTTGTGACTAGACCTAGAATCTCAGAAAAAGCCACCTTCCAATTTAGACTTAAAAACTGTTATACCACAAGATAAACCATAGAGAATAAAAGTGTGGCATGGGCACTGACAAATGTTTACAGTCTCATCCGAAGAAAGTAATTTCTTACTCCATATGAGTAAGAGTACTCTTGGCAAGAGTACTGATGTCTTAAAGAGACACAGCTCAAATAGTAGGGAGACCCTGACAACTTCTGTTTGCTTTTGGATACTACTTATACATGTTCTACTGTGTTCACCTATCTCTTGATCTCTCTGTCTCTCTCTTCTTTCCTTTCTCTCTCATGCATGTATGCATGCATTGGTCTTGCCTGTCTGTCTAGGATCAAATTGAGGAAGAACAAAAAACAAAGACTAGATACATCAATCTGTAGGAAAAGCTTCTAAGTAAATTTATGGCCTATCATGGAAAACATCTGACACTGAACAACGTATGTTCAATGTGAAGAACCAAAGTATCTCCATTTCAAGCAAGCCCCTTACCCCAGCTTGAAACAGGCCTGAGTTTCAAAATTCTCAGAGCTACTGACATAGGTCCCAGGACAAAGTCAGGATTTTTTTTTTTTTTTTTTTTTTTTTTTTTTTTTTGGTGCTCATCCTTTATTCCGGGTACAGGAAGCTGCCTGTAACATTAAACAGGTCTTTTATGTGATAAGTACTGGTCTGGTCATCTGTCGGTCTAATGCGATTGCATCCACCCCCTTAGTTGTTCACACATTCAACATGTTTTGAGGGTCTACTGCGAGATTGGCGCTGGCGCAGTGAGATGGTCTTTTAGAAGCTCAGTCTGGCGTGGAGGCGTGGCTTGAGTACTGTGTGCGCTATGTCTTTGGAAGTCAGTGTCTTGGGTGACACATGGGACAGCCTGGAGGTGAGAGATGGATTGCAAAGGCACTGAGCATATTCTCCGATGAAGCTCACTGGACTAGGTTCAGTTCCACCACCACCACGACACTTTGGGCTGATGACCCCTCTGCCCCGCAGTGAAAGGAGCTCTTTCATTGAGATCCCTAACAAATGTCAGGCTTTGAATAAAATATGTCTTGAGCACAAGGGACTCTGGGCCCTAAGCTGTGGCTGTCCCCTGCTGGTGTGTGACCTCAGGCATGTCACCTTCCCTCCTTGTGCCTCAGCCTCTTAGGGTAACGAAGGATGGGCTCTGTGGTCCTGAAGGCTCCTTTTACCTAGGGCTAGAGGCCGTGACTCCAAGGATCCACAGCCGTTCCTTGTACGGGGTTTCCCTTTCCTTTCCTCCTCTCCATGAAACTGCTGCACAGTGCTTGCTTTGGCAGCACACGCAAAAATTAGAATAATACAGAGTAGATGAGGATGGCCCCGGTGCAAGATAACACACAAGCTCTTGAACTGTTCCATATTTTAAAAATAATATATAAAAGAAACCTCCCTACACACCCGCGCGTCCTCTCTAATACACAGGATGTTTGAAGAGCCATCTGGTAGCAACTGATTAACCATAGAATGCCCCAATGCCGGAGATGGTCAAAGTGCAAAGTCAGCATGTTTAAAGGACTATCTGGTAACAATTGATAAACCACAGAATGCCCCAATGCCGGAGGTAGTCTATAAAGTTTGACAAGCAACCGGTTAAAACTACAAAGTAAGATAACACAGAAATTCTGTAAAGCCCCTAAAACTTGAGCCAATCAGAACTGTACATGTACTAGCACCCCTAAATGATGTAACCTTATGGTTTTTGCCTTTAAAAACTGAGCTTGCAGAGGGGCGGACACCTCCTCTAGCCTCTGCTGTGTCAGGGTGCTTGACCGAGGTCCCTGCCACGTGGCTTGAACTGCTTCAATAAACCTTGCTTTTGCATTTCGGTGAGTTCGTGTGTCTGGTGGTCTCTTTGGAGGTCTCGCGCCCACAACATTTGGGGGCTCATCTGGGATTTTGGGGGGACCCCAGAGATACCCCCAGAGACCCCAAACCCCGAAGGTTTATACCGGCTGATTGGGTGAGTCTATCTGTCTGTCTTGCCTGTTTCTTGTTTCTGTTTTGTTTCTCCTTTCTGATTGCGGCCGGCAGCTGTCTGTGTCTGAGAGGTTCCTCTTCAATGGATGTGCTGTACATTTCGATGAGTTCATGTCTCTCGTGATCTCTTCAGGGGGTCTTGTGCCCAGGGCACAACCAATGAAAGTTTAATGAATGGTGACTAATAGAAAATCAGTAAAATATTAAAAGAAAAATACACACACACCAAGCACACTCAAGATCCATGAACCTTCATTAGAAAGATTGGGCCAGATGAAGCTGTGTGCAATGGTGCATTGTGTGCTTCAGCATGGGGCAAGGCCTGCTTTGATTACCAACACACACACACACACACACACACACACACACACGAGTGAGAAAAAATTCACACACACATGTGCAGAGAGAGAGAGAATATTCACAAAGAGGGAGAACATTAAAAGAGAGAACATTCAAACATACACATTTATAGGCACACAAATACATACACACAGAACATTCACACACAATCAACATACTTACTACACATACACACACACACACACACACACACACACACACACACACACACACACGCACTACTACTAGAGTCCTTTTCCATTAGATGGAATTATTTGTTCTCTTGGTGATTCCTCTTTCCTTTCCTTCCTTCCTCCCTCCATTCTTTTCCTCTTCCTTCTCTTGTCCATTTTTTTCTTTCTCTTTCTCTTTTCCTTCCTTCCTTCCTTCCTTCCTCTGTCTGTCTTTCTTCCTTTCTTTCTTGTATTGTAGACAGGACTTTGTGTAAGCCAGGCAGGCTTTATAATCGCTATGTGGTTGAGGATGACCTTGACCCTCCAGCCTCCACTTCTCCCGTGCTGGGATTAAAGGCACATGTTACTACATCCACATTTGTGTGGTGCTTGGGATCAAACGTCAGGCTTTGTGCATGCAAGGCAAACACTGTACTGACTGAGACATCTCTGTAGCCTGAATTAGTGATTTTAGTATACATGCACTCTTACTTATTCCTCTACTTACATATCCCATTCCAGTCTGTCAAAACAATCATCCTATTTCGTTTTTCAAAATATTTATTTTTTATTATTTTTAGCTTGTGTGAGTGTGTGTGTATCTATGTGTCTGTGGGTAGGTATGTATACATTCATATTTTAAATTTTACTAGCCAATGGTCATTCAGTATTTTGTATTGTGATGATGAACTGACCTTTTTAATTTGGGTGACTATTGGCTTTGTAGTATGTTTTGAAGTCAGCTATTTTTATGCCTCCAATTTTCTTCCTTTAGCTAAGGTTTTCTCTGGCGCTTGTGATATTATTTTTAGATCAGAATAGAGAACTTAGAAATAAATCCATACACATATAATTTTTTCAGTGGTACTGTTATAATTTGAGTATGAAATGTCCCCCACGGCTCATGTTTCGATGCTTGTTCACAGGCATTTAGAATGATTTTTGAGATGCTATGGAGCCTTTAGGAGGTGGAGTTTATCTGGCAGAAGTATGTTATTGGGAACAGGTCTTTGAAATTTGAAGTCTATACCTGGCTCATGGTCCATGTCCAGTTCTTTATTTCCTAGTCTTTTTCCATCACGTGAACAGACTCTGCTATGTGCACAGACTAAGCCTCCATTTTGTCTATACCCTTCATTTTCTAAACTGAAACCTTCTGAAATGATGGGGTCTCAGATGTATGATCAGATGTATAAGCAATAAAAGCAAAAATAGGGGTGAAGTAAATTATTATATCATATCATACCCATATGTACAAAAGTATATGTGCCACTTAAAAATATTTTAAAACTTTAATCACAAATACATATTCTTTTAAACCAGTAATTCTACTTACAAGTATAGTATACAGGTATATTCACATATATATGTGGGTATGTTCACATCTACATGTATGTGATTATATATGCATATATGATTATTCTTGGTTATTACCTATAAGCTTGCTTATAAAGATAAAATATGTTAATCACCTAAATATTTGTTAATACAGTACTTTTGCATAAAACATAATGTATACATGCTGTGGTTTATAATGAACAGAAAAAAATAAAAAAGATTTTATATAGAGATAGGAAATGATCTCTGTTATAATCAATATTGATTGCCAACTGGAAAAGATCTAGAATCAGATTGAAAGCAAATCTCTGGCCATATAACTATAAGGGATTTTTTACATTTGGGTTAACTGAGGTGGAAAGTCCTGCTCTTTATCAGCACCACTCCATGGTTTGGAGTCCTGTACTGTCCAAACAGAAAAAAAGAGAGCTGAGTGCAGACATTCATCACTTTCTGCTTCATGATTGTGACCAGCTCCTGCCCTCACAACTTCCCAACCACGATGGAGCACACACCAGAACAGTGAACCAAAGCAAACTCTTTCTCCTTTAATTTGCTTTGTCAGGTGTTTATCACAGCAACAGGACAAGTAACTAATGTAGAAAATTGGTACTGAAAAGTGAGGCCTTAGCTGTAATAAACCTGACCATTGTGTTGTTCCTAAGCCTTTGGAACTGGCTTATGGGAGGGAGGGATGGAAAAGGTTTGGGCTAGAAAAGTCCTTGAAAGCTGTCAACAGAGATCAAGGAGCTGTTCTGGTAGGAGTTTAGAATACCAGAAAACCAAGAGAAAATGTGGACAGTGGAGTCCCAGCTCATGAAGTTAGAGTGAAACAGGACTCTAGCAGGAACTGGACTACAAGCCAATTGTATATTCTGGCAAAGAATCTGCTTGCATTCTTCCCGTGTTCTGAGAACTTGAATGGAATTTAAAGGTCTACAGGGAAATAAAGCAAAAAGTAAAACAGAAACACACACAAAAATTGTGAAATTTGGTGAGCTGAAGATGTATGAGCAAGTTCAAAGTGTCAGGCAAGGAGAAGGCAGAAGATAAAGCTGCTGTAATTATTAGGGAGACTAGACCATTGTACTGGGCAGTTTTGTGTGTCAACTTGACACAAGCTATAGAGTCATCAGAGGAAGGAGTCTCAGCTGAGGAAATGCCTCTTTGAGATCCAGCTGTAATGCATTTTCTCATTTAGTGACCAATGGGGGAGGGTCCAGCCCATGGTAGGTGGTGCCATCCCTGGGCTGGTGGTTCTGGGTTCTATAAGAAAGCAGGCTGAGCAAGCCATGGGAAGCAAGCCAGTAAACATGGCCTCTGCATCAGCTCTTGCCTCTGGGATCCTGTGCGGTGATATATTGTATACTCTAATAAACTTGCCTGAGGATCAGAGGACAGAGCCAGCCACTAGATTAGACATAGAGGTCAGATAGTGGTGGCACACACCTTTGATCCCAGAACTTGAGATCTCAGGCCTTTGCTTGGGAAGCACACAGGCCCTTAAGCCCAGGAAGTAATATGGCAGGGCAGAGAAAGGTATATGAAGTGTGAGGAAACAGGAACTCACTCTCTGAGGAGTTCGAGAGGTAAGAGGTGGCTTGTTCCTTTGTCTCTCTGATCTTTCAGCATTCACCCCATTATCAGGCTCCAGGTTTTGTATAAAAAGACCATTTAGCAATTTGAGCAACAATCCTGCTCTGTTTGAGTTCCTGTCCTGACTTCCTTCAGTGATGAACAGCAATGCTGAAGTGTAAGCCTAAAAACCCTTTCCTCCCCAGCTTGCCTTTGGGTCATGGTGTTTTGTCAAAGCAATAAAAACCCTAACTAAGACAACCACTACAGAGAGACCTGGCAGTTTGCTCCCAGCAATAGGGAGGGTGTCTTAGGACATGAACTCATCCATTGGAGGCTCCATCTTGTAAAAATGCAAATTCATTTGAAAGGAGAAAGCTTAAGCTAAGAGACTGAGGGGCTCCCTGCTTTAAACCAACTACCCAGGAGAGTGTTTCCCAGGGTCAGGACACAGAGGCATCTTCAACTGTGGTCTAAAGGGGCCAGGGTCTGTCCTAAACTGACAGAACTTGGCGGTGTCATCCATGTGGTACTGGGTTTCCAGGTATGAAAGACACAGATTGAGTGGGCCATGGAGGATTATTTTATCATTCCAGAGAGCTATTATGGCCAGGAAATGTGTGGTGGAGTCAGAGGCCCTGCAAACGGCCGTGGAAGGCCATTGCATACAGCTATAAAGGTGAAGCCTAAATTACAATGGAGACCTCAGAATGTTAGAAATGCCAGAACCAGGAAATGTCTGCCAAGGAAACTGCAGGCATGGCATGGAGCTGGCTGAAGGGAGTGTTTGCTGCAAGTGACAGAATTAAAGGGCTGTGCTACCTAAGCTCTTTGGAATTAAGATTATAAGGTGCCCCAGATGCTGCCATGGAGCTGTAGTATTGGGAGTTTTCTGTGGTTTTGGTTCTTCTTTGGTCTGATCACTCTTTGCTATACCCCCATTTTCCTTTTTGGAATGAGAATGTTTATTCTGTTATTGTATGTTGGAAGCAGGTAGCCTTTTTTTATGATATAGAGGCATACAGTTAAGAGATTTCTTGAATCTCAGAAGAGACTCTGTCCACAAACTTTGATTAGTACTGGGACTATTAAAAACTACAGGATCTTTTTCAGATGGACTGGATGCATTTTGCATTGTGAGATAGTTATAATCCTATGGGCCCAAGAGGAAGAGAAGAGTTGTAGCTATAAAGTGATGTCTTGGTGTCAAGTTGACAAGAGCTTGGCTTGTGATAGTTAATATTGATTGTCAGTTTGATAGTCTATAATCATTTGAGGACAAATATCTGGGCCTGTCTGTAAGGGATTTTTAAGATTAGGCTAACAGAGGTGGGAAGACTTACTCTAAATTTATGAAACACCATTTCATAGGCTAGAGTTCCAGAGTGCATGATAAAGAGAAAGCAAGCTAAGCATGGGCAAGCATCACATGTGAATATAATATAACAGCCACCTAAAGCTTCTACTGACTTTCCTGCCATGATGGACTGTATCCTCAAACTGCAAGCCCAAACAAACTCTCTTTCCTTAAATTGCTTTCGTTGGAGAATTTTTATCACAGCAATGGGACAAATAACTAGACAATCCCCAGGACATCAATTGAGTTGTTGGCCAAGGGGAGCCCCATGGAAATCCCCAAGCAACCCAGGCTGTTGCTAAGACAAAGGGTTGCTCTCTGCAAACTGACAGCAGGGCTCCATTGCTGAGGACAATACCCACACAATATCACTGAACATGGAGAAGTTGAGCTGGTTCCTATTGGAGCCTTCACCCTGATGTTCTAGTCTCTTTGGTGAGGGAAGGTACTCTGCAGGCTATCAAAACAAAAAACATGGATACCAACTCAGGTACAAAATCTTTGACCTATAATCTGTCCTGCTTGCAGAATATGCTAAGGCAATGGTGACACAGAACCTATGGGAGTAGTCAACCAATGTCTGATTTGATCTAAGAACCACTCTACGAGAAAGAACCTATACTCAACACTGCTTAGGTAACCAAGAACCAAAAAACAGCCCAGAGATGTAAAATAAAGCAAACACTACTGGTCAAAACCAAAACAAACAATAAAATGATTCCTAATGATATTCTGTTATAGTCAGATTAGTGTTTTATCCAATCATCAGAGAGGCTTCCCCCAGCAGCATATAGGAACCAATGCAGAGAACCACAGCCAGACATTATGCAGGAAAAGAGAGAGTCTGCATTGGAGGACTCCATCAAATCCCTTCTCCCAGAACTCAGGGAATCCCATGGAAGGAAAGGCAGAGGGATTATAAGAGCCAGATGAGATGGTGAACACCAGGGAAACAAAGCCCTTTGAATCAACCCAGCAAGGAGTGTAGGTGGAGCCACTCCCAAATAATCACTCAGAGACTTATTATCAATTATAAATGCTCAACAGATAACTCAGGCTTATTACTAACTTGCTCTTACAACTTAAATTAACCCATTTTTGTTAATTTACGTGCTGCCCCGAGGCTCATGGTTTTTCCTACTCCTGCAGGTCCTGCTTCCTCTCCACCTGGCTGGCGACTCCTCTAACTCCACCCTCCTTCTCCCCAGCATTTTCTCTGCCCTTGAAGCCCTGCCTAGCTATCGGCCAATCAGCTTTTTATTAACAATGAGAGTAATACACATTCATATTGTACAAAAAGATTGTCCCACAGCGAAAGTGCATATGAGCTCTGAGAGACTGAAGTAGCAAGCACAGGACCTACACAGGTCTGCATAGGTCCTCTGCAGATATATTATAGCTAGTAACTCAGTATTTTTATGGGAATCCCGAGTGTGAGAACAAGTGGGTCTCTGACTCTTGTGCCTGCTTTGGGGACTCTTTTCCTCCTGTAGGGTTGCTGTGTCCAACTTTGCTATGATAGTTCTTGCTTCATCTTATTATATTTTATTTTGTCATATTTGGCTGTTATCTCTTAGAAGCCTGTTCTTTTCTAATGAGAGACAAAAAGGGAGTGGATCTACAGGAAAGGAGAGGTGGGGAGGAACTGGGAGGAGTAGAGGGAAGGGAAACTATAATCAGGATATATTCTATGAGAAGAATCTACTTTCAATAAAAGAAAAAATATTAAAATTATTGTTTATAGCATACACTTATTTGAGAAAAACATAATCACTAGATTGACAGATGAAATTTCAGTGGCATGAGTTAGAGTGCCCCACACAGACTTTGCTAGGACTGCCATATCTTTGACTACATTCTTCCCTATATAGAATGTTTCTCACCCTGATTTTTTTGCCTCTCAAAATTCAACCCATCTTTAAATCATCCTGGGAATCATTGTTTTTCCTGTGATCTTTCTAATAAAGGATAGCAAACTATATTAAGTCCACATAGCCCTATCAGAAAATGAAGGTCAATCTACTAAATACATGTCCGCCATTCACTTTAATGTGCTATGCTGTTTAATCCTATAACAACCTACAATGCAAGCCGATTACAGTGACACGTGTTGAAACCGGCCTGAGGATATCAGAGAATGTCCCCATCTCAATCATCATATAATTGGAGGCAGAGAGGTAAACTCGGATCTCAGATTCTAAAGATTCGCAGCCAGCTATCCACCACTGTACTTGATGAAACTTCTGCACTCTCATCAGATCTGAAACCATCTAGTTTGACACTTCTGATTTACAAATGAGGAAAAGAAAACAGGAAAGGTTAACAGCTTTGTAAACCAGTTTGTTAATGTCAGTGGGGTTGGATGAGGTCTATAAAAACACATGTATGTAATTAGGGCAAAGGATGTCAGGTCAGCCTGCTATTTTACACTTTTAAAATAGAATTTAGAATTAACAAGATAATTGATAGTCTTTGAAATTAGAATGCTGGCACGTACCACGCACAGGGGAGGCTCAATAATAGAAAGCAAAGCTCTCTGAGGACGAATGACCATTTATGAAAAGTAATGACCATCCACGACATTTATATGCATACTTTATTGTCATTAATGCTTTGCCAAGCCTCTTCCTGTGCGAGAGACAAAATGCGTTTTTGGCATTGTGATACAAAGACCATGTGCCTGACAATAAAACCAGGAGGTTTCCAGCACTCACTCTCTTGTCTCCTCCCTCCAGGATCTGGCTCCCATCCCACAGCCTCTACCACACTGGCTCAGGAAGTAGGCAATTTCCTGCCCTGGCTGAGCCGGATATTAAAGCTTCTTTGTTCCCTTATCTCTGAGAAATAACACCTCTCTGTAACACTCCAAAGGTGGACTGGCTTGTGCACATAGTCACCTAACTGACTCCCTGTTTTTCTTTGGCCTTAGTGTTCTCTGAGGCCAATCAATTTACCCACAGTCTAATTATAATAAGCCATGGGGTAATACACAGCGCACTGGATTATTATTGTTTATATAGACTGTCATATTAGAATAAAGGAGATTTTTTTTTCAAAGAGCTAAAATGCTAGAGGAACTTCCTCCCTGCCTTCTCACTGATTCAGCCAAAACACACATATTTTCAGTCAATTTGTGTTTGTAGAAGTCATCTTTTTTCATTGAGACTTGTAAATGGAATTGTTTGTATCAGTGCAGATTGAACTGAAATATGTAGGCTGTGTAACGTGGGCAACTTGTTCTCTTTGGAGGCAATCCATACAGAACTAACAGCTGCTGACAACCTCTTGGTGCATGCCAGTGTGTGGAGACACATGACATATCGATCTGTGCAATAGGCCATGTTCTCCACTTGACTGACGGCTGGTAATTCCATCTGCACATCCGCAGCTTGTCCAGCAGGATTCTTCCATTTGGTTGGAATTTTCTTAATGCAATATTTCTCCTCAACACTTCAAAGCCTTTTCAAAACAGTTCCCTTTTCATGTAATGCATGCCCTACAACCCAGCTTCTTCTGTTTGGAACTTTGATACCAGGACAAGCTAAAAAAAAAAAAAAATTATGATGACCAAGCATAGAAAATAAAATTTGGAAGTAAAAAAAAACAACCAAAAAACAAAAAACAAAAAAACTGTAGGGAACATGGTCTGCCCTTCTTCACTGGCAAGATTAAAGAAACCAAAATATTTCAGACCTGAAAATTCTTAAAGATCATTTTATCTTGACGGGTCATTTTAAAGATGAGGAAACTGTTGTTGTTTGTTTGTTTGTTTTTTGAGACAGGGTTTCTTTGTATAGCCCTGGCTGTCCTAGAACTAGCTCTGGAGACCAGGCTGGCCTTGAACTCACAGAGATCCGCCTGCCTCTACCTCTAGAGTGCTGGGACTAAAGGCATGAGCCACCCTCCCACCTCCTATGCCCCCCCCCCCCACCCCCCCCCCCCCCCACAAATTTTTGTATTTAAAGTAGGTAACTTCCATAGCATCTGGTGTGGCTGGAAAGATTACAGTCAGCACACAAAGACTATCTGTTGGATAAATGATGTCATCTGAATTAACCTTATATATTAAAAAGACACTTTAAATAGCTCCTGGACAGTCGGTTCTAACTATGGTCTGTATGATCATCTTCAGTGATGTGTCTGACTGATGGCAAGGTTTCCCAGTCCCTAGGCCAAAGGAACCAACCTGCTTAGAAAGAAGAGGTAGAGATTTAGGTTACCAGGGTGCTCTAGGTTAAAGTACATGAGTACATTGAATGGTTCTGGTAGGCATCAGTTTTTATAAGAGAAGGGATGGATAATGAACTATATGGGGACCTTTTTGTGCTTGTCAAAAGATGTTATAGAACTAGGCAGTTCTATTTCCACTTTACATGTAAGGTAACAGAACAGGTATAACATAGCTTGCTTCAGTGAACATGATTTGAAACCATGTCTGGCTTTGAAGCTCAGGTTCTTGCCTACTTGCTACCCTGCCTCTTCAAAAAGCACTTGAGAATCTACTAAAACATAGTGCTTAAAAAATGCTATAATGGCTGGGCAGCGGTGGCACACGCCTTTAATCTCAGCACTTGGGAGGCAGAAGCAGGCAGATCTCTGAGTTCTAGAACAACCAGACCTACACAAAGAAACCCTGGATTGAACAAACAAACAAAAAATGCTATAATGATATCTGATATTTTGTATACTAAATTACAAATACAAAAAAACAATAAGTGTCCACCAACCTCAAAAGAATTTCTGAAACAGAAGAGGAGTAGATGGGGGCAGCAAAGGGGAGTGGGGGAGGGAAGGAGAGGAGAGGAGGGAGAGGAAACTGCTGTCGGGATATAAAATAGATAAATTTAATTAAAAACTATTTCTGAGCAGAATTGCTGCTCTCAAATTCTTATCTATCTCGAAAGAAAACTTGAGACGAAGCTACAGTAATGCTTGTCATAGTATGTAGACCACAGCAAGCACAGAGGAAGAAGCTATTAGTTTTGTCTGGAGTTTGGAAATGTCAGAAAAAGTTTCATCAAAGAAATGTCTTCTGACATGAATCTTAAAGTCAGATGTCAGATAGAATCAAGCAGACCCAAAGCCGGGCATGGTGGTGAACGCCTTTAATACCAGCTCTCAGGAGGCAGAGGCAGGTGGATCTCTGTGAGTTCGAGGCCAGCCTGGTCTACAAAGTGAGTTCCAGGACTGCCAGGGCAAAAGAGAAACCCTGTCTCAACTCATCCACCCCCTAAAATAATAAAGAATTAAACAGACGCATCAGGAAATCTCTCAGAAGTCAAGGACTCAGTATAGATACAATTTTTTCTTGTTGGGGCATAATAGGTCCTGTCAGGCTTTGGAGACACTCTGCACAATATTTAATGTTTTCAGTAGTTATGGTCAGGCTCCTTTCCATATCCAGAAGTTTCCAACCATATGCATCTGCACAGGGGCATGTGTACACACACACACACACACACACACACATACACGCGCACGTGCACTCATATGTCCCGTTACTGTGTATGGGCAGATGGCCTCAATGTCTTGTCTGCTACACTCACTGGTAATGAGTATTAATAAATAAGCACTCAGTTTACGTAACCGTAAGAGCATAACAGAAGGCATTTTAAGTGCTAGACACGGCTAATTTAACTGACTCAAAATGCCACAGACATTTGTCTAACATCAAAATTTTAGGATAGGGTGTAAATACAGAGTGAGCAACGGTAGAAAATTTTCCTGGACTTCTCAAGGTTGTAGAAGAAATTGGCTGATATCCTTTGCAATTTTGCCTTTAATGTGAATGGAAACACATACCTTCCTGTACATTTATTGCATGTGAGGGAAAAAAAAAAAGACTGTCTGGCTTTAAGGCAGCCACAGACCACCCCACTCTCTTACTTAAAGGAAATTCAAATGAGAATTTAAATGAAAACGCTGGCTTGTTCATCACACAGGAAATCATCCAATACTACCAGAGTAGCTGCAAAACAGGAGTTATTTGAGGTATTCAGTAAGTGGTTGGCTTTTGATTATTGCTCAGCTGTTAGCATTGTGAGAGTAATGACCTCTCAGTGCAAACATTGCTAGTCCTGAATAATGTTTCTGGTCACTCAATAAACTTGGGAGTCTTGGAAGAAAATATTAAAGTTTAAGTTTCTTTTACCCAGCACACATCCACACAGCAGCCAGATAGAAGGGACTGTGTGTCTGAGACGGAATGGATAGGACACCCATTTTTATAGCTCTTCGATGATATTGACTGACGATGAGGGTGGTATGTGTCAAGGACTGCAGCACAATTCTACTTCTAGGATATGAAAAGTAGTGAAATACGATGGTGGGCAGGGATATGAACAAAGTGTGGAAAGATATTTCATTTGAGAGTGGACTATATTTCCTTCGACTTGAACTTGATATGCCTGTAATCCCCAACACTTCATGATCTGCCCAACTGGGTGACCTTAATGAGATCATGGAAGATGCAGTGGAAGAGGCTTTAAGTTCTTACAATGGGGCCTGAGGGGGCAATTTCTGTCAGAGCTGAAGAGACTCCAGAGAGTTTGCCAATGCCAAGAGCTTCACATGATCAAAGGAGCTGACTTCTATGTGAAAAGGGGATCTGGCAACTGGGAACCACAGAGCTGAAGTGCCAGGGATTATAGCAAAAGCACTGATCTGTGTGAGGGCAACTAAAGCAGAGTGGATGTACAGACTTCGAGAAAGCAGACTCCAGTGGGAGCTACAGAGAGAAGCAGGGGTAGGCGGTGTTAACACAGCAGCCAAAGAAAACGACGCCCTGCACCCCCAACAGAACGATCCTTCTTCCAGGATGGCACACTGCCTCTCCCGAGAATCTTAGAACTTTCGAATCAGGAAGGCTATTAAAGATCATTTATTTCAACCCCATCATTATAAGTTTGGGGAAACTGAGGCACCAAAAGTAGTGATTGATTCAACACTAAGCCGTAGCTTGTCAACCAGAATTAGAGACTGTCCCTTAGAGTTTTAGTGTTCTCTGGCTTACCATTAGAAGACTGAATTCCATTCTGGATCCTACAGCAAATAGCTGTTGTGTGCTAGAGTCTATAAACTCTCCAAGACCAGTTTTTCTCATCTGGTCTACTTCAGAGTTATTTCAATAAAATGAAGGTTTGGTGTGTGTGCTCACAGGAAAAAGCAGACAGTACTAGCCATAAATAAAGTGTCCCTACCAGATGTTGTCTCTTTGGAGTTTGGAGACGGGTACGGACTTTGTGTCTTTCTCAGGTTCTAGCATAGACAAGACATAAATACCAATAAAATAAAATGAAATATCCTTTGTTTTCATAAACTCAGCATAACCCAGTTGTGTACAGCAGAGAAACCACCCAGCACAGCTACTTCCAAGAAGTCTGTGCTATGTTCTCAAAACAATAAATGTATTCTTTGGGGAAAGCAATACCCATCTGCATTGTGATCTAAAGACTGCATCTAGTAAGAATTTAGTGATCCAAGACTGATGAAAATAAATATTTTCTCCACTATGGAAACCAACAAATAATTCTAAACATTATATAACTCTTCTCCTTGTTCCCCTATTTTAGTTAGTAAAATCTACTGAAACTATTTTTTTTTCTATATCAGCAAACCAAACTTTGAAAATATATAGGACCACCCAGTCAGTCTAGTTAGTTATTCAATGAAATGTCCACTTTTTAAAAAAAGCATTCTCAGCAATTATGAACTAACTCACTAATTAAATTCTTCAGGGAAACTATGATTCAATTTAAGCTAAGAATGTTGATTTTCTAGCAATAGAAAATCTACTCTCTCTATAACCCAGAGTTGTGCCAATTGCTATCTATCTTTAAGTGAAAGAGAATATACCAGATACCTAATTTTATTAAATGTTGGTTTTAAAATGTATTGTTGCTATGTCTCTTTTAATATCTTTGTTGCTAGCCAGGATACCAAATGCAAGGGATGTTTATTCTTTTTCTTATTTTTGTGGGTCTTGGTCATGTAGCTCATAGAAATGACACATTCTTTCAGTTCAGAGATGACAAAAATTGAATTACTGGGTTTTAGGGGGTGGGATTCAACAATCCTGGCATGGGTATTGTGAAGAAATTGCCAGCCTGACTCTAGTTCTGAGCTCAAGGGCACAACAATATTAATTTTTAATATTCCAAGACCAAATTCTTCCAGGTGAAATGGCACCATCCTTAAGAAAATAAGATACCTGAGGGAAGTTAGGTTGCTCTCCAATTTGTTTTCCTTTAGTAAAGATTCCCAGTTGGTGTGTTTTAAACTACGTATCCCTTATTTCTGTCACCAGGATAATTCTGTAGGCTTAACTTGTGGGCAATGGTCACCTTTCTATTGTAAAAACAGAAAAATGTTCTCAGCGATATGGCCACTTGTGACAGCAATGCTTTGAATTATTCTCACATTTTTTTTTCTGTAGTGCCGGGGATAGAACTCATGACCTCACACATATTACACAAGTATCCTACCACTGAGGCATGCCCCTGATTCCCCCGACACAAATACTTTGACATGTTAAATTGTAGTTATGGGTAGACTTTCCTAACTCAAAACAAGAATAGTATTTTAATATCTACTTGGGAAAGTTTATTCTTTTAATACTCACAAGGGAAATTTCTTGAGAGAAAAAAAGTACTTCCACTGGAAAACACACATGGACATAGTGTGGCTCAGACGAACTGTAACAGAGAACTTCTTAGCAATCAGCTCTATATCAGCGGCGTAAGAGGAGTCGGAGAGAATGGGAGCATAGACACGTGACCTTATAACTCCACGGTGGTACAAGACTTTCTTTTCCAAAAGCATAGGCACAGGGCTGGGAATATAGCTCAGTCTGCAGAATGCTTGCTGAGCAAAGCCCTGGATTCTATCCCCAGCACCACGTAAAATCAAGAATTGATGTATGCCTTTAATATCAGCACTTAGGAGGCAGAGGCAGGGTGATCAGAAGTTCAAGGTTATCCTCTGATACATAATGATTTTGAGGCCAGCCTGGCATAGATAAGACACTGTCTCAAAGAAACAAATCTAGACAAAGTAGATCAAGAGAATCAAATGGTCACAGAAGTAGCAGTTCAGTGTGAAACTCATGGAAGTTTGCCTCTTTCATCTTGGGTCCTCTCTTTCTCTGGAAATGGTGTACAATATTTTTCAAAGAAATATGGGGTTTTTCTTTATCAATAAAGTACAGAGGTTACAAAAGGTTGAGAAATACTCATGGAAACTCACCAGCCTGAGAACCAATTAAATAGCACCAGGGACAACACATTCTCCTCACGAGGCAGGTTTGTGAAGATGAAATTGAAGCCTTTCATCTCCCTCTGGTAAACAGAGTGTCCAGGTTGGATTCTAAACCCTGGAATGCTTCCTGAGTGGCTCCTCGGGGGTTTTACTGAAGTGGCTGTGTCAGACCTTTCTGTTATCAGTTCTCTTAGACAAATTACTTTATGTGAATGAACAAGATCTCTGAATGAAGATCGAAGATCTACTTCTCTACAGAACTGTCAGCCCTGTGTTCATTTCAAAAAGGGAAGTGGAGACTGGATGTGGTGTCTTCTAGAATTCCATCAGTTCACAGGCTGAGAAGCAGGAGGATCATGAGTGTGAGGTTAGCCTGGGCTAAGTAGTAATGTCTTTTCTCAAAAGAAACCAAACCAACTAACAAACGACACCAGATAAAACAAAACAAACAAACAAAAAGTTGGAGGGGTGGAATTGTTTTTGGTTTTTATTTTATTTTGAGACAGGTCTTACTCTGTAGCATGGGCTGACCCAACTCACTATGTCGAGACTAGGGTAGCCTGAAACTCATGGATGACTTTTCTGTGTCAGTCTCTGAGGGCTGGGATTACAGGCAGGACTCAGCATGCCTTTGTCACTTCTACATAAGCTTAACTCATGGCACTTTACACTGTCTTCTTTTTGCCTTTCATGTATGTGGGTCTTGTACTGATATATGCAATTTTGCTCTACTGTCTGGTGTCTTCCACTATAAAGTCATATACCTTCCTTGTGTTTTTATTTCTTTGCATCCCTTGGCTATCTGCTTAATGTTTTTGTACTCATTTCTTAAAATACTTCCTCATTATGATATATTTGTTGTTTGAAAAAAAATCACACAAAAGAAAAAAAAACACTTTTCTCTGGGCAATACAGACCAATTCAAAATGATCTGCACAGCTCTGAAAAACTATATAAATGGCAGGTCTTCAAGTCTTAGCTGCTACCAGATTTCTGATTGATTCAAGATAGCTTGTCATTAGTGGCAAGTCACAATTATGATTCCCAAATAATAAAAAGTATCAGTGGGCACTTGAGTTTATATTACTACAACCACTGTGCTTCATAAGTATAAGAAGAACAAAGAAAGGCTGTGGTGATAGCTGAAGGTTCTGAATGTTGCTAATTGTAGAACTTGGTTGATGATGCCATTCAAATTAGGATGCCAACATGGCCAAATGGGTGGTAGATAGTATATGTCAGATAACAGTGGAGGTGGTATGTTGAGTTACATAACAGAGGTGTCTCACTGAACATGTTAAATCTCCATGAATAAAGGAAGCATGGACAATGTAGGACTGGAGTGTAGCTCCAGCTCAAAGCACTTATGCAGCATGGCAAAGCCCCAGAATCAATCCTTAGCACTGGAATGATGAAAATAAAGGCCATGTTTCCTGCCACAACCAGAGATTCTCTGTATATGTACCTGAACTGAGCCTGATTGACAAAAGCCACAGAGAAGAGCTACTCTGCAGATATGGTGCCAGACGAGACAGCAGGCCCCTCCAGAGATAGCGCAAAGGAAGCTAGAAAACCTGTGGAGGGAAAGAAAATGGTTGCATTGTCTATGGAAGCTGGGGTTATCTTCCCCTCTGATGTCAAGTTGGGTGACTCCAAACTCCAAATAACCGAGGACTAAGTGATAACTGGTAGAAGTGGCATTAGCTCCTCAGATGCTTCCTTTGAAACTACTTACATGCCTGTGGGTTACTTGACTATACTGCAGTGTCTGTGAGATTGGACCCCAAGAGCTTCTAGCCATTTTAATCACATTGTGACCCAAATAAGCTTGCCTGTGTTTCTAGCATCCATCTGTCAGGAGATACAGACTAAGGAAGAAATTAGGATTAGGCCTAAACAACCAGCACTACTCCTGGGTAGAGAAGTCATTTGAAAAGACAGCTTAATGAGGAAAATGTGGTAGGAACACCAAGTTCTAAGGCTTCACTCTAGACTAAGTGATTTGCTTCAGCATAGTGATTTCAGAGACATGCTCTTAGATTTAATGATAATTTTTATATTTTTTGAAACTTAAGGAATATTTTCTTTAAAACGTTTTACTCTCCAGGACCCCAAACCTTTGAAATGTGAAAAACAAAACAAAACAAGACATTGGTTTGTTCATAATCAATACAGGCTGAATGAACTGAGTATTTTCAGGATTTGGATGTGGGTCTCAATGTTTACTGACGCAACTAAGACATCTATTTCTTTCCTCCTTCCTTACTTCTTTTTTACATGAACTTAAGTTCTACTAACATTTATGTACTTACTATGCCCTAAACACTGACAGCACATAAATTAGGAATGATAGTTATTAGTCTAAGAGACGGTAATTGCATACAAGTATGTTACCCTCAAAGGGAAATAAAACTAGTTACCTGTGGTACAATTTCTCACTCACATATACTCTAAAAACAAAGGCAAGATCTAGTATAATGGCATTTGTTTTTCTGGAAAAGAGAATCATAGCTTCCATTAGGCTAAGAACTAGCTAAGACAAATGTTTTAGGATCTGTATTCTGGGATTTAATTCTATATGAACAAATGTCTATTAATTCACAAGTAAGAATGTTGATACTTTACTATTGTCATACTTTATGGGAACAATGCCTGAGAAAATCCAAAGAAAGCTCCTTAAGTTTTTAGAGTAACTTTTAGAGTAACTGTAAACTTCGAATTTGTGTGTGTCTGTTTTATTGTTTAAGAGAAGGAGACAAAGGAAAGAGAAGAGTCTTAGAATGAATTAAAAGCAGTGTCTTAAATATTTTTTTAATTAAGAATATAAAAGCACTCATAACAAATGTAATTGTTAATGTAAAATTTAAACTCACATTCTAAATAAATTTGGAACTAACTGTAGCTGTTAAGTTGCTTTCCCCAAAACTAAACCCATAAGACTAGTTGATCTAGTTTAGAATGTTCTCATGTGCACACATGCACATGTGTTGTTGACACCGGATCATGTTATGTCAAAGCCTTGGAGTAGACCTATCCCTTCACTACCAGCTTAGGAAAGCAGGACATGAGATATGGTCTAAAAAAGAAGCTTAAAAAGCAGTGTGAATGACTTGACCTAGAAGACTCCATTTTAAAAGCTAGATTAATTAATTCAATTAAATGGAGTAAAAGTTGCCTACTCAAGCAGGACAGACTCTACAATTTGAAGTACTAAGTTCATCATTTAGACTTCCTTGGAACTACAAAGGAAGGATGGTTTGACTCAATATCGTGCCCCTAGGACACACAACACGGTAGGTACTAGATGAATGTTTGCTGGCTGAGTGAAATGAGTCTGAAGGTTTCACACACCCAGCAGCTTTAGGTCAGTCGATAAAAGTTCCACTGCCATCATAATCATATTCTAGATTCAGCTGTTAATGTCTGGGCTCGTGGGTCAATTCCCAGAGAAGATAAGCATTAAACACAGGAGAGTTTTCTTGGAGCTGGGTCAAAAGGGGTCCTAGCTTGCTTGATAACACTCTGACCAAAAGCAACTTGTAGGAAGAGGCTTTATTTGACTTATGCATCTCAATCACAGTCCATCCCTGAGGGAAGTCAGGGCAGGAACTGAATGAAGCAGGAGCACAGGCAGGAACCATGGAGGAAAGCTGCTTACTGGCTTGCTGGCCTGGCTTGCTCAGCTACCTTTCTTATACAGCCTTATACACACAAGGACACGGCATGGTCCACAGTGGGCTGGACCGTCCCATATCAGTCAGCAATCAAAACAATGCCCACAGATACCCTCCACAGGCCAATCCGATGGAGGCAGTTCCTCAGTTGAAATTCCTTCTTCCCAGGTATGCTAGGTTTGTGTCAACTCAACAATTATGACAGAAGGTAAGCAACAAGATAGACACCAAAGGGAAGAGGAGAGGAAGGGCACTGTAAATGAAGTCTATATGGTAGTGTATAGACTTGTTTGCATCCACTATTGTTATCTGTGCAATGGCATGATCATTTATTCACACCTATTCTCTCCTATATGTCTGAACACAGATCTCATATATGCATGCAAGCTGGGTGATGTCACGAATACATAAGGCAGAATCCAACACAAAGTCTATTCACGAATGATAGATTTTCAACACTTGACCCTAATCTTCAGTTAATAAAAGCACTTTCGTGTTCGAAACGTAACCTGGTCTTGATGGTAACTCATTTTGTCTTGTCGTATGGATGGAATCATCAATGGAGGCCACAATGACAAATCTGTGTCCACTGCAGTAGAACTCTCCCTCCTTCTTTATGCGTGTGGGCTTCCTTGCCCCTTACAAAGAAGCTCCAAGAGAAGGAGCCGCACATTATGATGCTGCCTCACTCTTGTCTGTTTAGCAGGGGAAACCAGTGGCTGGTCCTCTGTCATCACGCAGTCTCCAACATTCAGACCAAGGCAACATAAGGGCAAAACCTCACATGCTTCTCCCTTCCCTCCCCTACTAAGCATAGGATAGGTACTAAGTGAGTAAGGCATTCTCCCTTATGGAGAGCATTCCCTCAGCATTCTCTCACAAGCCCCCTTTGTTTCCTGCCCTCTGCCCCATCTATATGCAACAGCAGCAGTCACCCAGATGTTCTCTATCAAAGCCTGAGCCATGCCAGCAAACTTTGGCAGGCATGAGAGTGCTCTGCGTACTGGCCCTCCAGAAATACCTTTTCCCCCTCTGATTTCTGCAAATATTTTTCAATGTTAATGGGCTCCACTCACCCACAACCTAGGGGAAGGTTATACAGAACAGGGCTCTGTGTGTCCAGCAAATTAGCAGCCGGGGATACTGCTTGGCGCCTGGGTTCTGTCCCACCCTGGGGCACTGGCTGGGGTTTGCCAACCTTCACCAGTTAAGGTCAGTTTGCCAGAACATAGCCTTCTAAGAACAGAGGTTAGGTGGGTGGTTGGCAGGGAAGTTGCTTTGTGCCACAAAGAAGTGCGTGGCCCCATCTTACTCTAAAATTTCAAGAGAGAGCTCGGAGCATCGCTGAAACCACTTAGAGATGTTTCTCTGCCTGTCCACATCCTTCTCCTCCTGTTTCTCTTTTCATACTTGTTTTTTTCTGGCTCAGTAAATAGACACTGTAGCATGAATCTTAAAAGTTCTTATTAATAAAATCAAACCTGAGGCCAGTTATTGGGGTGAACACTGAAGATCAGAGAGATAGAACAAGCCACAGCTAACCTCACCTGGCCAACTTCTCAGCTGGTCTTGTTTCCTCAGACTGGAAGCCTCTGTGTCCTCATATCCCAATGGCTCTCAGCTGAACTGTGCTGCTAGAAGCCTGAAAGCTTAACCAGCCAAACCAGGCAAATGCTTCTAGTTTCTGGTCCTCACGCCTTATATACCTTTCTGCTTTCTGCCATCACTCCCTGGGATTAAAGGCTTGCTTTCTGGGATTAAAGGCGTGTGTCACCAAGCCTGGCCGTTTCTAATGTGGCCTTGAACTCACAGAGATCCAGAGGGATTTCTATCTCTGAAGTGCTAGGATTAAAGGTGTGAGTGCCACCATTTTCTAGCCTTTGTGTCTAGTGGCTGTTCTGTCTCTGACCCCAGATAAGTTTATTAGGGTGTACAATATTTTGGGGAACACAATACCACCACAAGACACAGAAGAGTTTGACCCATGTTCTGGTACTTCAGCAAGTCCCTTTACAGCCTTGGTAGAAATTTTAATAAAATGGAAGTTCGGGTCCTATTTGTTGAGGTTGGGAAAGTGATATGTATCTGAAGGGGAAAGGGGAAGGGTTGTCCGTGGTTTCCAAAGAGAAATAGACTCACCTCATCATCTTACTTGCATAGTGTCACCTGTTTTTGCATCTGGCTGGGAACCAGATTAAAAATAATTTAAAGCTACTTGCTATGGATCAAATACATATGTCCTCCAGAATTCATATGATAAAACTCAAATCCTCCATGTGACAGTGTTTGGATAGGGTACTTTGGGAAGTAATAGTTTCTGAGTTCTGAACTAGTGAAGAATCTTCTCTCCTCCCCTCTCCTCCCCTCCTCTCCTCTCTCTTCTCCTCCCCTCCTTTTCCCTCCTCTCCTCTTCTCCCCTCCCCTCTTCTCCCACCACCCCCAGCTATGCATAAACCAGAAAGATGACCCTCACCAAAAAATCCAAGCTGGCCTTGAGTTTCCATCCTCCAGAGTGGTGAGAAACAAATGTTTGTTCCTTAAGCCACCTCTGTTATGCTATTTTGTGACCAGCAGCTGAAACAGACTAAGAAATGGCCTTTGAAAGGGTTCTTGTTCTTAAGCCTATCCTTTTGTTTTGTTTTGTTTTTTTGTTTTGTTTTGTTTTGTTTTCTTGAGACAGAGTTTCTCTGTGTAGCTTTGGAGCCTGTCCTGGATCTTGCTCTGTAGACCAGGCTGGCCTCAAACTCACAGAGATCCCCCTGGCTCTGCCTCCTGAGTGCTGGGATTAAAGGTGTGCGCCACCACCGCCCGGCTACTTAAGCCTATCCTAAGAGCCTCACAGCAACTCTGGAAAGAAATTGCTCAGATGTCACTTCTCAGCCTGGTGACAGCTTCTTTTCAGCCAAACTCCCCTTTCACTTAACAAAATCATGATGCTCGAGGTCTGTCGCCCATGTGCACTGTCCATTCTGAGGAAGGAAGGAGATATAGGCTTCAAATAATCACTGTCTGACCCCCCAGTGTGCCAGCCCCCCAATGTTCCAGTTACACTCTCAACGCTCCCACTTCAGGTACCATTTTATTCCTGAATGTTCTGGTGAGAACTAAGAGACAGAAAGATCCTAGGGGAATTGGACTATAGAGCCAATGCAGGGTTACACAACCCAGATAACCTGAGAATCAGAATCATCTATGCACCAGGTCTCTGACAAGGGAAACTACATCTTACCATCCGTGTTCATGTCATCTTACTATTCCACAGTTTTTCACCCCCGTGACTTCCCTGATAATCAAATAAATTGATTTTTCATTTCAGGAATTCCCCCAAAGGCCCACCAACTCTTCAATGGAAAGTACCAACAATTATTCCCGAGATTCTTTCGCTTCCTTGTCTCAAAAATTGTCCCCTTGCTTCAAAACAAACACCACCCAAAAGAACTGATCCTATACTGCTGTATTTGACTCTTGCACACTCTTAATCAAGTACCCATGATGAAAGGGCAGGCTTAAACCACAAACAAGTCCAATCTGGAATAACTCCTGTCTGGCTTTCCTTTCTCCACTCCCAAACGGAACAAACCTTTGAGTGTTGTACTAGTTACTGACAGTAGTATGCATAAACTCAGCACTAACTTACCAACAAGTTGGGAGGAAATCCAAAGAGCCAGCTCTCAACGACGCTTCTGCTGAAAGCTACCCTGAGATAGAGCTTGAGTTGTTAGCTTCATGCTTGGGAGTGGGGGATGAGTCTCTAATTCTCTTCTCTCCCAAACAAAATTATTCTTACCTAGCACTTAAGGACTTCTGCTCTAATTATAAAATTGAAATTAAGAAAGATTTCTACCATGAGTTAATTCTAAAATAAAATTTAAATAAACTTAAGGAGAAAATTAATAAATTAAAAACACAATCAAGGCCCATGACATAAATCTCTTAGCAAATGACAAGTTAATTTTATATAAAAAAAAAAAAACCAAAATGCTTCCAAATCTTTATGTCATTGTTAAACCATTTGGACTTTTTGAATGTTGGAAAGCCTAACAAAGTGAATTATAGTTTTGGCAGTCTCTGCAATTTGACTCACTCTGGGTATAAACTAATAAAGCTCCAATACAGGAATTTTTTGGATACCAAGAGAGTATAACTAACCAGATAATACATGCATGTGACCTTACTAAATACATTGTACATAAAGTTTCTCCCAAAACTAAAAATAGAACTACCACATAACACAGCTATAATACTCTGGGGTATCTACTTGAAGTCAGTATTCCACAAAGATACTTGAATATTCATGTTTATTACAAAACTACTTACAACAGCCTGGGTGTCTATCAGTAGAACAATAAAGAAAATGTGGTATGCAGCCACAATGGAGTTTATTTAGCCATAAAGAAAAATAAACTTGTGCTGCTCACTGGATATAAATGGGAATCATCATGTTAAGTGAAATAAGCTAGAGGCTAAAAAATAAATATCACAAATTTTATCTCACTCATGGATCCTAGTTTTTACCTTTTCTCATATTTTATTAATTCTTTGAGAATTTTTTTACAATATATCTTGATCACATTTGCCCCTCATCTCCTCAACCCAGAACCCCTCTTCCTACCCACCCCACTGTGTGTCCTTTTTTTTTTTTAACCCATGGAGTACAGTTGGTGCTGCCCATATGCCCTTGGATGTATATGGCCTTTCACTTGAGGGCAGTTAACCCCCTAGGGACCACACCCTTAGAGAGAGCTGTCTCTCCCTCTCCCAGCAGTTATCAATTGCCAATAGCCTGTTAGTTTGGGATGGGACTCGGTGGCCACTACCCCTCTCCTGGTGGGATTTTGTCTGGCCTGAGTTTACACAGATCCTGTACATGCTGTCTCAACTGCTGTGAATTTGTAAGCAACTTCCCTGCTGTGTTCACAAACCATTTCCTTGTAGCTGTCTACCACCTCTGATCTTACAATCCCTCTGCCCAGTCTCCTTGATGGTCCCTTAGGAGAGAATACAATATAGATGCCACACTTAGAGATAAGCATTCTGCTGTCTCTTGTTCTCCATACCTTGGCCAGTTGTGGATCTCTGTGTCTGTTGCCATCTACTGCAAAAAGAGGCACTATTTATGGGTAGAATGGTAAGTTATTAGGAGTGGATTTAGTACTATTCCCATTTAACAAAGTAATAGGGATGGGTTCTTCCCTGGAGCCTGTGACCTGTCTAGCCACAGATTCTTGCTCCTGATAATGATGTCAGGCATGGGATTCATCTTGTGGAGTAGACTTTAATTCCCATCAGAAAGTGGTTAATTAATCACCTGACATTTGTACCACAATTACCGGTAATTGTTGTAAGGGTTCACAGCTGGGTAAAATTGATGATTGCTTTTCTCCACATGTAGCATGCATAGCACCTTGCAACCCTATGAAACCTAGCCAGTAGGGATGAAGTTTCCAGTTAAGTACCAGCTTGATTTCTCCATATTCTATGACTTCAGTGCATATTACCTCCAGCAATATGGTCTTACTACCATATTTTGAAGGCTTAGAGCATTGGTAATAACTTGTATTGTAGCGTTTGGGGGTCTATGGGACCTCAGTGGCAAACAATTCCAAAAGCCATAGCCAATTCTAGGATTTAGGCTTTTTACTTATTAGCCTGTGGTATCTAGTAGAGGCATTATTGTTCTGCTATAGGTAACCCCATTTAAACTTTTTTTATGTCTGTGTATTTACATGTTTTAGGATGATTGTACAGTAGAAGGTTTCCATATAACTTTTTTGAAATGCCTTTAGTGCTAGTTTTCCATCCTAATATTACTTCCTCTATCCTGCCTTCCCACTCACCCTTATCCCATTTAAATCCTTCCGTTCTGCTCCATTGTCCCCCCTTAATATTGATTTCAAGTTATATTACAGAGTTATAGTAATGAAAACAGCATAGTTCTGGCATAAAAACAGAAACATGGATTATGGAAGAGAATTGAGAACCCACATAGAGGCACATACTCCTACAGATACTTGAGTTTTTACAGAAAGGTCAACAATACACACTTGAGAAAAGACATCACCATCAACGAATGGTGATGGTCATACTGAATAGTTACATGTATATCTGTATATCCTTATCCCTCACCCTGAACAACTCCAGATAAATTAAGAACATCAACACAAGACCTGGTACCCCAAATCTGAGACAGGAGAAAGTAGGAAACATGCTTGAACTCATTGCACGGGAAAAAAATTAACATGACTGCAATAGCACAGATTAAAACCAACAATTAACCAATCTGATCTCATGAAAGCCAAAAGCTGCACAGCAAAAAACACCATCATTTAAGTGAAGAGGCACTCAACAGGTTGGCAGTCACTACTTCTCTCTGCAGAGGGGTCACAACTCTTGTCAAAGTTACTTTTACTGAAGTTACTATGTAACCACATCTATCAATATTTTGGTTCTGTTTGCTGCTCTCTTCATCGGTAGTTCCATGGTGGCTGTGGATCCCAGCAGCTGTTCCCATCCTTTGTTAATTTCCATGACTGTGATACACACATTGCAGACAGCCCCTTCAATAAATTCTGCTCAGTGATCCATTGCTAGCAAATTCTCTCTTACATGTTAATATCTTCCTAACCATAGCTACACCATAATGTAAATCAATGAACTAAAAGCATGGTTTGGCTGTTGAATTGTGTTAGTCGGGTGGTACACATTTGCTTTTTTAATTATTTTTTAATTAAAATATTAATCACATCATCCCTCCCTCCCTTTTTCCCTCCAATTCTTCTCATATACTCCATCTTTTTGCTTCTTCTCTAAATCATAGCCTCTTTTTCCTTGTTATTGTTACTAGGCATATATATTGGATAACCAGTTACAGGGCTTATCCATGGGGAAGACTATTTCCCTCTTCTATGTTAGCCTATCTATTGGTGTTGTACTTCTACAGGTCTTGTTTAGGCATCCATATGGTTGAAATTTCACGAGTGGAGTTTCCCTGTCATTTCTAGGAAACACAAATCTCACAGCAGATTCTCTGGTCTCTGGTTCTTATAACCTTTCTGCCTCCTCCTCTTCTGTGATGTTCCCTGAGCCTTAAGTGCAGGAGCTGTTCTGTAGAGGTACCCACTGGAGCTTGGCAGCCTACAATCGTTCTCTGCGTTTTAACAGTTGTGGTGAGGTTTCTTTGGTGAGAGTTAAAAGCTACATTCATCTGCAGGTGTAGGATAAATATTTCGAACGCAGTTAGAAATTTTGCTGGTCTAGGAAAGTGGTAGTGCTAAGTTCTTTTCTAAGATCCATGACCTTACTAGCCCTGGGTAGTTGGTTAGCATTCAAGTACCATGTATGATTTCCCTCATGTTGAACAGGCTTTAAGTCGAATTAGAGAGCTGTTGGTTGCTACCAAGGTTAGGAAGCTGTTAGTTGCTACCAAGGTCTGCCACTACTGCACCCTTAGGCCATTCATTGCCTTTACAGTCGGGTGGAGCTATTGATTGCTTCTCTCCTTTGGAAGCTTGCATAGTACCTTCCCATACTATGAAAGCTGGTCCACAGAGAGGAGACTTTCAGATCAGATCCAACTCAGGTCCTCCACATCCTGTGTCTCAAGTACATGGTATCTTCAGTGGTAGGGACTTCCCCAGTCCTATAGCTCCAGTGGTAAACTACTTCTCTAGCTTCCACACCCCACAACAATGAAACTCTAAAAATACGTTGAGGATTTTCTTTAAGGAATTTCATTATGTAATCTTTATTACCATTCAGTTGAAAGTTTTCCTGTGGCTCTTAAAAATATTCCTTTAAAAAAAACAACCACATTGACACTGCACGCCACTTTCTCCCTCCACTACAGCTTTGATTTATATACAAACAACAAAAAAATGGGTCCATCAAGCTGTATCTGTACATATTTGTGCACACACATGCATACATACATATATGTATAATGATAATAAAGAAAAGAGGCTATTAATTTGAGAGTGGGGGAACATGGGAGGGGTTCAAGTGAGGGGAGCTGGAAAGGGCTAGAGGAGGGAAAGTGATGTCATTTTATTTAAATTGAAAACATATTTAAAAAATTGTACTAGAGCTCTGGGAACACGGTTCCTGGGTATTATTCTCACCTTCTGTTCTGTGTTATTATTTCTTAATCTTATTTTACTTTAGGTAAGGGTTCTTTACTTCTGATATATATAGTTATATATGCTTATATATATACATAACTAACCATGTATAGATATGAGTACACATATACACATGTGAGTGCTTGTGTACAAAGCATTTTAAATTCTTTCTGGCTTAGGAAGAAACATAAGGAGTAGAGATTTATAGTTTCTTGACAGATGATTTCTATTAACTGAAGGTAAGGGTGTAGTTTAGCCACATTACTGTTTAATCTCCATTTTATTAAAATAATCCAAAAATTATATCATTTTGAATTGTTCTAAGCTTAAAATATCTGGCCTTTGCTACCATCTAATTTATCAATGAGTTTCACAGTGTCCCTGATTCACATATTCAATTGTCATAGAAAAACTGTAAAATATCCCAAAGTACTGGCTAAGTAAACTTTAGATAGACTTCTTTGTAAAATGACTTGAGAATATATTAATTAAGAGCACAAGTCTTGTCTCAGGCCATAAGGGTAATCTAAATTACTGATTGTAGAAACTCGGATCAAATCCTTAAGCTCTTTGTTCCTGAGAACCATGCTTATGGACAACCCTAGGAATGGGGTCACTCTGAAGGATGCCACTGAAAGCTCATTCAGAGCAGAATACTAGTTAAAAGAGCATCTTTCATAAGGTGCAAGTAGCATCAATTAAAAAGTTACTGCTTTATTCATTACGTTAAGCCAATCACTTAAAAGTGACTTAAGTTGAGAACTGGGCATTCACAAAATGTCTTCAAGTGCCATGAAGACCAGGGGCTGAACATGTAATTAAGTGTAACAGCACTTGCCTAGCTTGGTTTTGATATCTCCAGATCTGCAAAAATAAACACTCTCAAACACATATACTTTCTCAGGTGGTCTAAGAACACCAGTTCATCTGATAAAAAATTATTAGTACATCACTGCTTCTGGTCAAGGACTTTGTGAAGTCCCAGAATTAGAGTGTTCATATAGCCTTTGATAATTGTGACTTATATCAGGACCAAATACCTATCCTAATTTGCATATATAAAACAAATATGTGTTTCTAGGTGCAATACTAATATTTCTGAACCAAACTCTATTCCTTCTACAAAATCTGAGAACAGCCTGAGCTCTAATAGTATCTACTAGGGTCCTGAAGTAGTTCTGTGATTCCACACAATAAATTAACTTGCAAATCCTGATTCATGATGTAAGTGCTTTTAGAAAATCAGTTTGTTTTATTCAAAAAATTTGGATCCAGAATTTTTTATTTTGTTCTGTAAATTTTATAAAGGCAATTTTCCAAAAACATTAAATATTTGATTTTACTTGTTAAGATTTGCAGGAATTGCTTTAAATTTAAAATAAAAAAAATCATAGCTACAGTAACACATTTTCCCCCTTTCATTAAGAGTGGAAAAAAAGAATTTTAAGAGCTTTTCCATAAAAATGCTCTAAAATATTCCATTAAAATTAAAAGGCAACTGCCATTTCACACGTGGTCAGATTTAACTATTCAAAGTTATTTTAGGTATATCAGTCTCTAAAGACCAAAAACTACCTGAGAGTCCAGCTGTGTTCAAAGGCGAGGCTGAGCTCCAGAGTGCTGCCTCCAGGACTATGGATCTGTTACAACGAGCTGTCAGGATAGAGCAAAGAAGAATAATTCTGTGGACTGAATTAGTATTGTCCCTTCCAAAAATCTTCACTTGATTGTTGATTTCTTAAGCAAGCAGTCATATTCATATGGTAAGAGTTTGTAGGGGTTTTTTTTGTTTGTTTGTTTTTTTTTTTAAGAAGGGAGTAAGGATCTTGAAACAAAAGCCCAGTTCCAACATCCATCATTTGGTCCTTTGAACAATGATAATTTGAGGATCTTAGTAGCAAGCCATCTCCCAAGATGTGAGAAATAAGCATCTCATTCAAAATCTGAAGGTTTCGTGATCCAAGTAAAAGGTGGGAAAAGAAAATTAACTCTTTCAGGGTGTGTTCTGAACACACACACACACACACACACACACACACACACACACACACACACTAATAATAATAACAAATGGATAAATATAATTAAAATTTATGATAAAGAAATAAATAAGGACCAAATATTAGTGGCTAAAAAGATAATGTTATGCCGTGCATAAGTAGTATGCATTTTAGGATGGCCAATTATACACATATTTAATTAGCCATGTAATCAGATAGGTAAACATCCCTTGGTACCTTTTCAAATATCAGGACATATGAGTATTAATTTTAAGTATGTTTTTCAGATATGTGTTACTAAATTATTTAAACCTGAACAATATTTCATTAGGATCTCAACAACCCAATAAACAGATATAATTATTTTTTCTTAGTACTGATGTTCTTGAAATTTTATTTTTAGTGTAAAAGAAAATCTAAGGACTAAAAAGATTTTTAAATGGGTATAACTACAGTCATCAAAATAAAAAGATTCACCAATAAGCACTTGAATCTTATTCCTGAGCTGATGTTAGACCCTGACATGGCATCTGGACCTCTGTGTATCTAGCATCTAAATCTGACTCTGTTTACTTACTTTCTTTAACCTGAGAAAAATCACTTAATTTCAAAGAACCTTTTGTCAGGTTTCACTCAGGCCCGCCATGAACAACAATTCAATGACATTATCCCTACAAATACAATGTAATAATAGGTAAAGACAGAGCAATGGTGATATTAGGTTAGGCCATTGCTGAGCCTCAGAATATCACAGGTCAGAAGGTCTGTAGCCTCTCCTTTACAATGATTTCTTGTTAAATGAGCCACAACACCATTTAGATGAATAATTTCTTCAAATCCATACACATCCGGACTACTTCCTTGCAAGCCAGCATTGACTGGCTTTTCCACCTAAATTAAGGGGCCATTTCCAATCCATTTGCCTACTCATTTACGGTGAGCTCAACTTTGTAGATTGGAAAGCTGCCATACATTTATGGGAGCCTAAGGGATATTAGATGTCTGTCATCTTCTCTTACTCCCTCAATTGCACCAAATGCCCTGGCAAAGTTACCACACCTGGACACTGCATTCCCTGCAGAGCACCTTGTTAACCAGAATTATGGAAAACCTGGACCGAGTTCAGAGAAGAACTACTAAAATAGTTAAGTGACTAAGGGGGCCAATTTATTAGGAACTCAGAAATGTTTGGTTAAGAGGTAATTATCCTACAAAAGGTGTGGTGACTCTGGCATTAAAAACTTAAATCCAAGCCATACTTAGCAAGAGGAGCCCTTTCAGGACTCGGCACTCAGAAATACGTTGAAGGTGGGTGGAAGCTTCCACTCATTGGTTCCCCAACCACGGCACATGTCATTTGGGTGGTTCACACCCAAGGGTAGCAAGGGCTCAAACAAGCACAAAAGGGCTCAGGAAAACAGGAGGATGAGTATTGGGAAGACTTCCCAAAGGTCATGAAGAAATAACTTAAGATGGGAAGGGCAGTCCCTCTACCCAGGAAGCATGTATTTGTGTCTTTTCTGCTCAAATGAAACTACCATTTAAGAGCTGCCAAGGAAGTCCACCATGTGCATTAGAGTAAATGTAAGAGAGAATGTTCCCAACTAGCCAAAGATATTTGAATACCTAAGACCAGCTATAACAGTAAAGGACACTGGAAATGCTAGTGACGTTAGCAACTGATGCTTCAGATTTTTCTGGGATCATCTTGAAGAGCTCTTATAGAATTATAATGTAGACTCCAAAACATGTCTAAGCTCATGTTTGTATTCTTCATAATGATGCTAGTGTCAACCATAGCTTGCTAATACTTCTTATATAATAATTATCACCTTCACTAGTCTGTTGTTTTGCTAATACATATCTTATTCCAAATCACATTGAAACCATTTTCTCTATACCTCAATAGTTTAAGCTGCAACACATCACTTTGTAAACATTGCCACATTCAGAATTTGTTTCAAAGCTCATCTAAAGTCTCTATAGAATTTTTTCTAAATAATCAGAATTGCTACTTAAAAAATGGAACCTATGATACTATAATTTGGCACTCTAATTCTTTAAGAATTTCATTTGTATTTATCTCATCATTTGGAAATTTCTGAGATAAAATACCTCAGATTAATCTTCATCCTGTCTGCCCTCCATTTGATACCATGTCTTCAAAAATAAAACTTAGCACTCAATCCAAACTAAAAACATTTTACAGAATAAAAAAGTGGTATTAATAGAATAGCTATCATAATTCATTTTTATCATGATCGATAAGACAGTGTATATGCTTTTCCTGTAGCTACCCAATGTTGTGGATTTCTTCAACCATATTTATAATTTGGCAGGATATTCTAGAAGTCACAAACACACATCTAACTAACTTCTGTTTTAGATAAAACCAGAGACGTGCACTGTCATTTTTTACAGCAAGAAAATTCTCAAATGCAAAACTAAGACTGAGCATTAAAGCCAAAACATTTACCTTCATCCCTTCCCTTCCCCTCATCTTACAGAGTTTGTGACTGAAAAATATGCTGAGCCCAAAATAGCGGTAATACACTGCCAGGTCAGCCACAGCCATTTCCAAGCCAACGGGGAATTGACAGATACCCGCTTTACAAGTCTAGTGTTTGTAAATATCCAATGAAATGACTTCATTCCGTCAATTATTTCTGGAGAAAGCTGGCAGAATAGCACAGTAATTAAATTGGGAACTGATGGAAACTGTTAAACAGGGGAGTTATTTTGCCTAGCAGCTCTAGTTAGTGCTTTTTATGTGTTTTCATTTTTTTAAAAAAAAATGCTTGAAATACTAGTGCCATTAAATGGAATTGCTGCTTCAATTGGAAAACATATTTAAAATGTTCCAGTTAAGATGGTGTATGGGAAAGAAAAGAGAAATTCTGTTTTCTAGGATCTTCTCAGAGTTAGCATGATTCCTTTATACTAAGAATGATGAATTCTGAAGTCAAAAGATTATGAGCATAAAACATATCCCAAAGCAGAACATCACACTGTCAAAACTCTATTGGCCGCATGCTGTGTTTTCTTCACACTAAATATGCTATCTGCAACAAACTGTGCCTAGCCACTCTCTCTTTGGCTCTTCTGGTGTTCACCAGCATTCTTTGTTCCATCCATCCATCCATCCATCCATCCATCATCCATCCATCCATCATCCATCCATCCATCCATCCATCCATCCATCCATCCATATTAAGACAGCACCTCAAGCACTGTTCTAGCTATTTGTAATGCAACAATAAATAAAACATATTTTCTCATGTACCTTTCAACCCACCTAATAATCATACATATGGGGACAGATAAAAATTCTAAGACTATGGCTGGGCATAGTGATGCACACCTTTAATCTCAGTACTCAGGAATCAGAGGCAGGTGAATCTTTGTGAGTTCAAGGACGGCCTGGTCTACAGAGTGAATTCCAGGACAGTTAGGACTGTTCCATAGAGAAACTCTATCTTGGAGTGGGGGAAGCGGGAAAAAAATTTCTAAGACTACAAGTTTAAACTTGAAAGTTTCCCAAATGGGGGAAAAACAAGCTATTAGATTACTTGTAGCTTGTCATTTGTGTATTCATGTGTGTAAATGATCATGTATGCATGCCTGTGGAGGCCAGAGGTTGATGTCAGGTGTTTTCCTCTGTCACTTTCCACGTTTAAAAATGTTTTTGATTGCTGGGCAGTGGTGGCACATGCCTTTAATCCCAGCACTCAAGAGGTAGAGGCAGAAGTTCAAGGCCAGCCCGGTCTATAGAGAGAGTTCCAGGACAGCCCGGTCTACAGAGAGAGTTCCAGGACAGCCAGGGGTCTCTCACTGAGTCTGCAGCTAACAGATTTGGCTAGACTGGCTGACCAGCAAGCTTCAGGGGTTCTACTGTCTGCACATCCTCAGAACTGGAGTAACAGATTCTGCCATGCCTGGCTTTTGAAATGAGTTCTGGGCATGAATCAGGTCTTCATTCTTAGACAGCAAGCATCTAACTGAGTTATCCATTTCCCCAGACCCAGCATTTTATTCTCAAATAACTTTTATAGATAGCCATCATGTTTCCCAATACCAATGGCGTGGACACAAATGTTAATAAAAAGGGAAATGGTTAGGCCATCTGTAACAGTCTAAGGAATGGATTAAGAGATGCTGATGAAAATAAGGACACTTTAGAAAAATCAAGCCAGAAAATTCCAAAGTAAAGTGAGACAAGGAGAGTTAGTGAATAAAAATAGTGTTTTAGATTCAAAACTATTTCATACTTCTTTTAGTTATAATTCACATACTATATATATATTATATATATATAACAAGCAAGTGTATATGTAAGTACATATATGTATATAAACATTACACACACACAGAGCAAGACCTCATCTCAGAAAGAAAACAAAACACCTACAAAAAGCATTCAATTAAATGTTTGCCATAGTTCTTTGGAAACTAAGAAATCTCATAAGCAGAATGGCAGGACAGTTAAGCTCATAGACCCTGAGCCCACAGCTCCTGACTGTGTGCAGGATGTGCAAACTGCAACAATTAATTGTATCTCTTTGAGATTCAGGTTCTTCATCTGTGAAACAGGAATATTTGAGCTACTCCATAAATGCACCGAGAGTCCACGTTAATGCAGGTAAAGCATTAAGGAAGTGGGATCAACCAAGAAGTCCATTAATGGTTGAACGAATAGTAAAAATGTGGTACATGTACACAATGGAATTTCATTCAGTCATAAATAAAAATGAAATGTGCAGAAAAATGGTTGGATCTGAAGGCGACTCGAACTCAGAAATACTGCATGTTCCTCCTCATATATAAATATTCTCTTTCTCTCTCCCTCTTCTTTTTGCCTCAGTGTATGTGTGTGTGTGTGTGTGTGTGTGTGTGTGTGTGTGTGTGTGTGTTTGCACATAGGACATGAAACTAAAAAGTGGAGCATGAGGTGGTAAATAGAAGAAAGGAGGGTAATAGAACACATGTGACAGGGAAGTATAAATAACACTACTACTGGGGATAAAAGGACACAAGTGTGGCAGGGGGATAAGGGAGAAAGAGAGAAAAGTCAATAAACACAAATTACATATGAAAGTGCCATGATAACACTTACTCTTTTGTATAGTAACTAGAAATAAGCCAATAAAAAACAGTGCTGACAACTGTATTTTCAAATAACATGCAAGAGGAAATTAATTTACATTCTCCCTATGACAACCAAACCAAAACAAAGAAGAATACATAAAAGGGTGATTTTTTTTAATGACACAAGCTATGATAACATGGCCATGAGAGGGAAAAGATTATGGCCAGCCCTATGACCGACACAGTTCTCCATTGTAAGAAAGATCTCTGTTCACAAAAGGGAGTGAGTGATGTCATACAAAGCCTAGAGGGCTGCCTACTTGGAAAGATAGAGTTCAGAATGGAAGGAAGAGAGGGCTAGAATGTGTATAGAAAAGTGTCAGAAAGTAGAGAGAGATGCAGCAAAAGAACCCCAGGGGATCACCAGTGGGTTCTTTGAAGTGTTCACAGAGTAGTGATAGGCACAAGCAAGTGAGATTACATGAGGTCAAAGAAAGAACTGTGCAAAAGATTAGTGCAGTACACAGCCTTCACAACAGTCCCTTCTTCCATCTGTCAGTCTGAAAGATTATCAATTCATAGGACTTGGGGAAGATTTCTTGCCTCACTGGTGGGAAATAATTAATCTTTGCCAACCATTTCTCTGGTTATTACACATAGTCTAAAAACAAAACTAAGAAAGATAAAAACTCTTTCCAAGTAAATGAACTGGATCTTACAACAAGGCAAAAAAAATTTATAAAACATAAAAATAGTACCTAATAAGGTAATATTGACAGACATGCAAAGTAGCAGAAAAATATGAATCATGATGAGGAAAAATACTAACCACTACAAGTGACCCATAACTAACACAGTTGTTAGAATCAGCAAACAATATTAGTTTTATCATCCCTGTTCAAAAAATTAAAGAGACATTGAAAATACAAAATAAATTAAACATCTATAAATGAAAATGACAGTTTTCTATAAATTTAAAATGCCTCATATGGGAGTAACATTTGACATATTAAAAACAATAGTAAATATGATGATAAACACAGACATATAGCCAAAAAGTTATACAAAGTTAAGCAAAGAAAGAGGAATGTTAAAAATTAAAACATCATTCAGTATCTCTAGGAAGACTCCAAGTGCATGGCATGTGTGTAACAGAAATCACAAAAGAAGAGAAGGAAGAAACTCCAAAAACTTGAAGAACTGGTGACCAGAAAACTTCAAATTTGATAATAACTATAAACCCACAAGAGCTAAGCATCTAAAAGAAACACAGCCATGAAAATATCTGGAAACTATGACAAGAAACATCGTCTTCAAACTGATCAAAACTGATGAAAAAAACAGAGGTCTTAAAGTCAGAGAACAGCATGTCATGTACTGAAGAACCAAGATGAATGTGATGGATTTTGCACCAGAAATGATACAAGTTAGAGAAGAACAGAACAACATCTATAATTCACTAAAAGACAAGGAAGTAATTCTAGAATTTTATAGACAATGGGGTACCTTTAAAAAACAAAGGTAAAAATAACTTTTATATAGACAAAAGGTTAAAGAATTCATCATACCTGCACTCTATCAAAGCCCTAAGGCAGAAGAAAAATGATACCTGCTGGAAATATGGATAGGTACCAAGAACTGAGGAACATAAGGGATTCTATCTATATGGATCTTATGGTTTGAACATGAAATATCCTACACATACTCATGTGTTTTGGTCCCCAGCTAGTAGTACCATTTTGAAAGGTTCTGGAAACCTTTAAGGTAGGACCTAATTACAGGAGGGTTATACCTGTCTCTCGTTTCTATCTCCTTTTCTGCTACTCATCTGCTATGAGGTGAGGAACATCTTCTACCACACAATCTTACCTCCATGATGTTCTGCACATGGAGCCAGGTAACCATGAGATGAGACCTCTGAAACCATAATCACAAATAAATTATTCGCCCTTTCAGTTGTTCACCCAGACCTTTTGGTCACAGCTATGCAAAAGTGATTGATACAATGATTAACACATAGGATTTTCTTATTTAAATGTCTTTAAATGATATTTGATGATTTAAACAAAATTAATGATGCAGTGTGGTATTATGGTCTATGTATAATTAAACAATAGCAAGAAGGTTAAATGGGAAGAAGCAGAAGCATACACTGATAAGGTTTTTTTTTATAATAGATGTGGCATGGTACTAATTACAGACTATGACAAGTAAATACATGCTATGATCTTCAACCAAACCTTACCAAAAGTAACAAAACAAAGAGCATAGCAAATAAGTTAAGAATGGAGAGATCATTTTGCAAAGGAAAGGGCATACTAAAGCTGATGTTCATCAAAATAAAGTGAGAGTGGCCCTTTTAATGTCAAACAATGTAGATATCAAAGTTCAGGGAAGGAAAAGTCTTACTACAAATGTGTGAAAGAACCAAGATATACAATCCTAAAAAATTTATGTACCTAAAGCCAGAGTCTAAAGAGGCATGATGCCAAACTGAGAAAACTGCAAGGAGTGCACAGATCTATAATTGTAGTGGGGTAGTTTGCTGCCCATCTCTTGATATACAATAAAACAAGCAGAAAGTAGGAAAGAAATAGCCAAAATCACGATCAACCAAAGTTGACATAATAAGCACTCATAGAGCATTCCATCCAGTACTATGGTAACACAACACACCAGTGGTTAGGTCGGCACCCCTGATCTAATCCTCTCTAGGAATGCTGTCATAGACACCCAGAGAAAGGCATCTCTCAATTCAAACAAGTGGACAGTGAAGACTGGCCATCACAGTCAGAATCCGATAGGCTATTTGATCCCACTTTTGTTCAACATTGAACTGTTGGGTATACCCTACCAGTAATGCAAGAAAGGAAAAAAAGAAGGCAAACAAATTGTAAGAGAAATAAAACATTATTTGCAGATATAATGAGTGTAAGCATTGCAGTTCGGATAGAAAGGTATCCTGACAGCTGGAAGCCAAGGCATACCACAAAGTCACACCACACAACAAACCTCACACAAGAGATTTATTGGGAGGGAAAAAAAAAACAACAGGAGGGTGGCTGCCTCTACTCCAGCAAGAAACAGCAGCAAACAGAACAGGATAGAGGGCTTATATAGAGCTTCTTGGGAAGGGGGTGAAACGTTTCAGGGTGGAGCTTTCTAGGGTGGAGAGTTCATGTCCAAAGGTTGGACTTTTTGCTCTGCAGGGTGGGGCCAGGGGCCAGCAGTTAGGGCAGTTAGAGTACTCTGTGGGTGGAACCTGGCAGTTAGAGGTTCTCGGGGGAGGGGCCTGGCCACTTGAGTGGCTTGAGGGGCTTACAGTTAGTGTATTTAGGGCTGCTATAACAAAATATCATATATTGAGTAAGTTCTACAAACACAAAGTTTTTTCATTGTCTGAGAGCCTGAGACATTCCAGCTCAAGGCACCATCTGGTATAGTGTTGGACTACTTTCTACTTCTTGCAATCTGCTCTCTTAATGTATTAGCTCATAATGAGGGGGGCATGCAGTCTCTCATGCTACTCCATATGGAGTATCCCATTTGTGAGGGTTCCAAAGCCCTTTTTGCCTAGTTACCCCCTAAAGAACTCTCACCTCTTAATTCTATCACATGGGATTTTTGAAGATACCACCACTTAGACCACAGTGAATATAGATACAAAATAACAGAAAAATTTAAAAGTAAATACAACTACTTATAATAGCATTATGCTGTTGACTAAAGATAGATTGGGGAGAAGTATAAGCCCCATTTACTGAAAACCGTGAAGCTTGCTAAAGTAGTACATTAAGGCTTGTTAAGGTTTGAATCTGAAATTTCCCAGATGGGTCATGTTTTGAATACTTGTTCCACATCTGCTGGCACTAATTTGAAAGGTTCCAGAATCTTCAGAAAGGAGGAACTAGTTGGTTCAAGCAGGTCATAAGGGTGCAGATCTTTGAAGATACACTCAGTCCCTGGTTACTGTCATGCTTTCTGTTTCACAATCCTTCAGGATATACGAAGCCTTTGCCACGTACTCGGGCCACTGTGAACTAAGCTGCTTTGCGATGCCATCCCCTTCGCCATGAAACACTAGCTACCATTAGAAACTGTGAGTCAAGAGCAACCTTGCCCCTCTTCCATTGCTTCTGCAGGTGTGGTGGCCACAGTGTTATGAAAGTGGCTGGCTCTGAGCTTTACAAAAGTGAATGCCTTGCTAATTTTCCTCAACTACTTAAAATGTTTTTATTAGCTTATGAATTCATAGCTGCCAAGAGAATGAAAAATGTGGTTTGTATTTTTCAGCACCATAAAAATTCATTCTAGAAAGGAATCTCCAATGCATTTCATGTGAAAATGTTTCAAATTAATGTTTAACTCAGAAAGATTTGTTCTTTCAATACAGATTGGGTGCTTAGCAGCTGTCAGTCTGTTTTATACTGGGTAAAGAAGAGGTGCAGTGGTCATATCACGGAACTATTATCAAATGGGGATAGAAAATAAAAACTTAAAATAACCTAGACATTATACTCAGTGCTATATAAATCATAAAAAAATACAGGAAATAGGAGGCTGCTATTGAGATAGTAGGGTCATAAAAAGCCCACGTGGGTTTTGGGACCATAAACAAAGCAGGAAGAACGAATAAACAAGGGAACGAGAACAGCAACTGGGCAAGCTCTGGCTAGGCCAGCAGAGAGTGAAGGGAGAAGTTATATACATCCCAAGAGCCAAGAGATCAAATCTGACGAGAGTTTAGGTAGATCGAAGAAAGGGGAAAGACAGTTTAATATAAAAGAAGTAGGCAGAGGCCAGATTATGTAGACCATGGAGGGACTGGGATTTTATTCAAAGTAAAGGAGGGAGCTATTTGACATGTTTTTAAAATTACCATTGTGGGGGGGATTTGTGGGTGTGGGTGTGTGTGTAGGAGGACATGTGTGTGGGATGAGTGTAGGAGGGTGTGTGTGTGTGTGTGTGTGTGTGTGTGTGTG